>VYXB01006194.1:700008-775813 GCA_013397135.1 Pachyramphus minor
CGTTGGGTTTTTTACACCACTTCCCCCCACCACCACCACCCGCTTTCGACCCAGACGTCAGCAGGGAGAGCCGCCGCGCTGCCCCGCCGCCTCGGTCAGCCGGGCAGGAGCTTCGCGGAGAGCGCACCTGAGGCAGCTTTTACTAGAAATCTGTTTCTCGTGCTATTTTTGAGCTCGGGAGTTGAGCACATACCCGCTTTCGTTCTTCCGCAGTTTGACTTGATAGCACATTATAAAAAATAACAAAATTACTCCCAAGTTCCCAAGGAATATTGATTTAAAACTCAATTCAAAGTGCTTGCTTGCAAACCTTAACAATCATAGTACTACTACACTTGAGATGTTGCATTTGGGAGTTTCAGAGTTTTGATTTTATCCCTTTCCTGAGTCTCCTTCTAATCCATGCCTGTAAAAGGAACTGGGAAAAACATTTCTGTTTCTTCCCTTAAAGAAAACCTTCTCCCTCTCCCTAGATAACAGCAGGGAAGCTCACAACAGCAGGGTACGGCAGGCAGCATTTCCAAGCCCGTGTCCTCCTTCACAGTGTGGTAAGAAGATGAGCACAGATCTCATACAGGGCAATGTGCAAGTGACCATCCAGGAACATGCTGGTGATGGAAGGAGGATTGGTAGAGCAATCAGCAGATCCCCGCACCCAATTTTTTTTCCTCCAATCCAAGTCAGCATGCTGGCTGAAGGAAGGACATCCTGTGATGATGGCATACAATGTCCTGTTTGTTTATTATTAAGAGCATTCCTGCTTCTCATTACAAAACAACCAGATGCCTTACTTCCTTCAGTGGTCCTGTCTCTTTAGTGAGGTATCCTCAGGCTCAGAGGAACAGTGATGCACAATTCCATTTATAGCCATCCACAGCCCAGTGTGAACACTAGCTGTTGCACTGTGAGGCAACTCTACTACTTTTCCTTCTTCTCACATGTCTGCAAGCTTATTTCTCATCACTTTCCAGGCACTTTATATGGCAACCAGTTTCACATTCTTCTTCTAAACATAAATCACTTACATTTTAGGGTGACCGGGGTGCTATGTATTTCTTCACAGGAAAAAGGGAGAAGCAGTGGCAGTGGGGGGGAAGCAGGTTTTATGCAATCGTGTGCCTGTCTGTCTCTCTGACAGGCATACACAAACCCCTTTCCCTTAACCTGATCCTCCTCCCACTGATAAAAGACGTGTGGAAAGGATTACTTGCCATTTTCGGCCTGTGATGCTGAGAATAGCATATCTGTGTAAAGACCTTCCGTATGCACTAGCACGGGAGGGCTCGTGGCAGCAGACATAAGTAGGGCAACTGCTGGCAAGTCAGTGTCCTGGCTTAACTGCCACCACAGCGTAATTCCACAAGAGAGGTGGCCTGAGCACTGGGCTGAAGGATATAAGTGTAATTGGATATACCCAGTAAAATCGAGGCACATCCAAAATGAGGTCTAGGAAGGCTCTGAAGTAGGAAGAACCATTCATTAAAGGAGAGAAATCCGGCCTACTTGATTGGGTTAATTAACTGATGCTGAGTCACACTGCATAGAACAGAAAAACAATGTAGTCATACTGAAGGTGATTATTTTACCAAAAAAATAGTCTCACTCCGAGAGGCAGCTGTTTCAGAGCTTTTCACTTCCCTGTTAGCTTGAAAGAAAAACAAAAAGGGGGAGAAAGGAGGGGGCAAGAAGAAAGGGTTGATGTGTTTCCTTCAGGGACTGATCTTTTTAATGTGAAGAAGAGTAGGGGGAAAAAGCCAATCTGCTTTTCAAGGAACTGAGAATGCTTTTGGGCTGGAAAACAAGAGGAAGCAGAGATTAGATCAGATCAGACCAAGTAAAATGTTCCTCAGGACAGGAGGATGCCACTATCCTAGGTCAGTGCAGCTCTTTCCCTGGAGCCTGAGGAGGCAAGTACAGTCTATGAAGCCTATGGACTTCAGATACTCTGAGGCACACTTCCAGGCTATCCTGAAATTAGCTCCAGGTGCCTCAGTGAAGCTGAGCCCAGAACTACCATAGTGCAGGAGAAGGGGTTTCACTGCTGTGCAGGTCGAGCCTAACAGTGATCTGGATCCTGATCTGTGATTCCTGATCTGGAATAAAACTAAGTTTATCAAGAAAAAGAGACAGAAACAAATTGTTAAGAATGTGTACTAAAGTAAGAAACACAAAGGAAACTCTGCCATTAAAGAAATATATAGACTGACCTTCTGACCTTCCTCCTTAAGAGAGAAACATAAAAAGACGCCCTGTTCAACCAGAAGTTTTCTGCTCTTTTATAGAAATCGTTTGTACCAGTAGCTGCTATTGTCTGGAATGTGCAATCTCAAAATGTTGTTCATTTCAAAAAGAACATTTTTAGTCATATTTTATTTTTTTCCTTCTCGCTCAGAGAAAACCTCAATTACTGTATTAATCAGCATTTCTCAGGCAGCTCTCTCTCCAGCAGCTTTCAGCCTGGCAACAAATCATGAATGGCCCTAACAGCTCTGATCTCAGAAATCCCCATCCATTTCCTTTGATGCTATCACCACTTCAGCTCAACAACAAGCCTGCGCAACTCAGCCTCAGCTGCCACTGCTGCTGTTCTCCCTGCCTGTTGTAAGGGGAAGAAGGAGGGAAGGGAGCTGGCTCTAATAGATGAAATTTCTTTAGAAAGTTGGAGGGGAGATAAAATGCACACAAGAGATTAAAGAAGAGTCTCATTTTCACATCCTCCCCTTCCCCTTCCCCAAACAAGGTCAGTGGCAGATTGACCACATCAAGGGTAACTACCAGACCCACCCCCATTTCCCACTTCCTGCATGTAGGCATCCTTGTGCTGGTAAACATTTGGGGACCAGTTGTGGTCATTAGTTGGAGAAGGTACACCATGTAGTTGCACGACTGCACATCTTTTAAAAGCCAACTGAGAAATCAAACTCTAAGAAGACTTGCTTTCAAGTTCTGATATACACTCACGTTTTGGGGCCACGTTTTTGAAAACATAGTTGCTGTCAGATTCAAGGGAAAGAGATAGAGACCCAGCACACTCTAGTGACTGTGCAACAGGAAAAGTTACAGCCATCTTCTCACAGTCTGGCCTGACCTTTGCAAAACAGTGCCTATAGGTTTCAGATATGATCTCAGAGGCTTTGTATGCCCTAGACAACTTTAGCATGGTATTGCCTATAAGGAGAGAAATTAAAATTGCACTTGAATCTACATGAAGGTTTTTGCAAGGGCATTAGGGGTGGTGTGTGGTGTAACGAAGAGGCTTTTGAATTAACACATGAAGCTTTCAGGGACTGCTTTTAATTACAGAGCACCCTGGTCATTGCCTCGTAGCACTTCCAAATGCCAAATGTTTATTTTTGTCTCAGCTGAGCACCAAGAGCCAATCTTTTGGCTGCAGTCTCAGCTACTGCCTAGTGCAAGCCTTAACATCACTTTTGGTTTTTGTTGTTTTATCCTCTCCAGAAGTTTTCCTTAAAAAGAGAAAAAAAAGGAGTCCAACTAAAATACCATATCCCTTTTTGTTTCCAGCTAGGCCTTATTAAAATACTGCTCATATGACATAAGAACAAGCCAAAACAATCCTCCAATGGAATAAAAACATTCTCCCATCACACAGAAGAAAGAACTAAGTTTCAGCCATTTCCTCTTGTTGAGGCTTGAGTTTGAGAAGGAGACAAGGCTGTATGGGCCTGCTATCAAGAGGGCAAGAAGGCTCTGTGAGAAGGTGGACCACAGATGTTCCCTTCTTGTCTACCACCAACCTTCCCATCACACATCTGAGCAATGATGGTCTTGGGAAAGGTAAGAATGACAACCAGAAGCCCATACAACAACACTTTTATTGTCTTTGCATGTTTCTATGAACCTAAGTTCATATTGGACAAGAAAACCTGAGCACAAAAATCAACCTTTCACATCCCAAACATGACTTTTGAATATTCTATCCATTCCAACTGAGTCTGAGGAAAAATTAATGACAATAGGCCAAACCATTCCAACCACTTTCCAACCTTACTGGTGACAAGGGGATGAAAAGAGGGTGTGCTTTGGAAGACTTCCATTTAAAATAGACTGGTTTCTAAATTGTCACAGAAGGCTCACTCCTGTGAATATTTCAGGTGTTAGCCCCACAACGAGCCGAAATAATGAAGCCACCTCAGAATTAACTGCATTATTTCAACTTTCATGTCTCTTCCCAGCTTGGCAGTCATGATACTTTTTGGGGTATTCTTTGTTAAAACTGCCTGGTAAGACACAGTGATATGAACAATAGTGAAACTTCAGATTCTGCCCCTACGCAATTCTGTTTTCATTTCAGATACTGTCTGGGTTTACCAGCCTCCTGGAGCTGATGAACACAGCAGAAGGAGGGTGAGATCCATGGGTGGAACCACGCCACTTTTCTCAGACAAAAGAGTTGGCCACAGAGTGCGTTTCAAAACAGATTAACAAAAACAACAGCTACACACCATGACAAAGTGCATGTGGTGGAAATGAAAATATTTACCCACAGATTATCACAGATCTAGCAATCTAACTACCGTGCATCTAGGACCAAAGGATTCGAAATACTGTGACTGTATATTTAGAGCTGATTAGGGAATCTGGTAGGGTTGGTCCAAAGGACCACTTTTTAATCTTCTAAGAGTACAGTTGTCATTTCTTCACCTCTCCTACCTCAGGGTGGTGAAATAACAGTCTTTTCATACCTATGTGTTGGGTGGGGGAGGGAAGAATTCCTCTGCTATTAAACACAACTTCTCATTAAATAGTTGACACCTTATCCTTCTTTAAATGTTGTAATGTTTACTTTGCAAAACCCAGGAAAGCTTTTAAAATAAAGATAGCAGAGAGATTCTTAAGCCGGGTGTCCTTGCTTATCTGCTCTTTATCAACCAGCTATTGTTTCTGGAGGAGCTCGTTGAGGAAGGTGGAGCAAAGGGGGTTAATGTTCAATAGGTATCTATCAGTTCCCTGAAGGAATAGCGCTGCTGACAGAAGAGCAACACTGGGCTCTCAGCTACTTCCTGCAGAATGTGACAAACCAGAGAAGAAAAATGAAAAAAAAAAGAAAGAGGGCTGCAGCTACTCTTTTTTTCTTCTTTTTTTCCCCCTTCCTTTTCCCAAAACAACTAGTTTTAAGAAATACATTGTCCTTAGGAGAGATAATCCCACAATAGAGAGTCCATTAGAGGTATTAAAGCATTGGCAGCGCCTGATCTACAAGAAGGGCTCTGTCCTGACAATAGACAATTAAAGCTGATAAATCTGCACTACTTGTTGCCGTTCTAATTCCTCGTAATTGTATGCTACTTGTCCCTGCCTCCTGCGTCCAGGGATGAAGCATGCTTCTTTAATCTCCAGAGTACCTGACCTAGTTCCTATGTGGTCTTTTCAGGACCTGTTTTCTTCCCATCTGGACTTCTTCCCTCCAACTCTCCTTTCCTGCTTCTCTCCCCTAAGCATTAAGAAGAGGTTACGATAGAGGGCACAGAAAACACCAGAGCACAGCACCCGGATCAATAATTCTGGAGCCCCAGACAATGCGCTAATCTGCAATAACAGCTAATCATGGTCAATTTGGCACACCAGTGATTAAACTGTACTTTTCATTAGGCTCAACAAGTAGAGCAGACGCACACTGACAATTCAAATTGCCCTATCAGTAAGAGCTGCCAAACTCACGTGCACTTCTGCATTTGTAGCTGCTGCATCACTAGACTTGCCAGACTAGGTCTTTGTGCGGGCTTACCTGTTTTCTTTTAACATTTTAGGGACTGAGACTCTTAACTGTGTTTTCTATAAAAAACAAGACCCTGCCTCATTTCCCTGTCACAAGTTCTCTTAGTTAAAGAGCTCAATGGGTGAAATTGTGATGCTGAAAAATGATCGTTGCAATTACATATTTCCTCTTGGTGCTGACAATGTTCTTGGGTTTAATTTATGTCTCAAAGATATTTCTTGTTTTTCTCAAATTTCCTTTTTATTTTCTTGGAAGAAATGTTGGAAGCCTGCTGGTGACAAAACAGAAGCATGAAAATGTGCAGCACAGGATTTAGAAGATGGAAAAAAAGTAAAAATTACCTTGGATCTATTTATTTTTCAAACTGAACTGTTCAGCCAGCATCACAAAATATTTGGAGACTCAAGAATGGTTTGGATTTTCTTTTTTCACCCCTGAACTTGTGAACAAGCCAATACCGTCTCCACCTTAGAAATCCAGACAGCTAATAACCTTTACATGCCATTTTGATAGTGACCTTCCTGTCACCCTCATAGAACAATTCATTTTGACAATAGTTTATTCTGGTTGCAGTAGTACCTAGCAGATCCATTTTGCAAACTGCCCTGAAAGCCTCACCCAAGAGTTTACCACAATTTTTCTCTTAGGCACACCACCAAATTCCAGGACTCCTAGAGACCAATTCCACACATCCAGAGGTCTCCTTCTGTTTAACTTTAGCTTATCATCCTTGTAGTAACTTGAATAAGTGTTAAAACCACACTTCAAGTTGCTCTTAAAAAAAAAAAAAAAGAGCGTGGAAGATGTCAAACAAAAGCAGGAAATGTCTATTCCACTATTAATATTAATGAATCCCTAATGCATTTGCAACTCACTTGAGGTTAAGTCACTAGAGTTCTTCTTCTGACAGCTATTCCTCTTCAGACTACCACTGCTGAAGATATTGATGCTTTCCCTTTTGCTCTGTAATCTTTAAACCAAATTTAAATCAAGTTTAAATCAGAGCCTACCACAAAATAATGTATTTTATCCTAAGTAAACACAATGCCCTGGAGACAGCGGTTTAAAACAGCACACGTCTGCTCAATTTATCATTTTAAGATAGGAAGCTGCCGCAACAAACAAAACACCTCCTTGAAAGTGGGACAGCAGCAGATTGTGGTGCAGAAAGCTCCAGGATCTTTTGTTTTCCTGGAGAGCAACAACACGGCTTTACTGCGAAAGACAACAGCCTCCCCTTGCTGAAAGCTAAATCAGTTCATATAGAAAAGCTTGCCAACTGCTAGTTAGATGGTAGCAAAATATCGCAGATAATTCACTTTTCATGATAAAGCAGAAACAAGCAGGCATGCAGCACCCAGCAGGGGCTCAACTGATAAAACGGTGTCAAACTCAAACCATTTGTCAATTGGAAGGGAAGAGAGCAAGCTGAAAGATGGACTCAGGAAGTAGATTTATCTAGTGCGACACATTAACTAGTATAAATACTAAGGAAAAAGTAAACACATTTACCCAGCAGTATCTCCAGCCAGCAAAGAAAAGGCTTCTGAGCCTCAGACCCACGCTGGCCATCTAACCACTCAGCTGTCAGCTACAACAGCAGTAGCATTTTTCTTCTTGCGCAGGATTGCAATGCCGTTTAATTCATGGCACTAAAAGGTTTTATTTAAAGTTTACGTTATAATTAAGCAAAACAAAAGCATGACTCGTCTGCTGTTCTAGTCTCCTCCCTCCACCCAGTAGCCAAAACAATAAAACCACCTTGGCAGCAAACAAGTCAGGTAACATACCCCGGAGAAGAGCACAGATTTGTTATAGAATCATTCACTTTGCATCTGGCTCGGTTCGAAACTGCCTTATCAGAAACTTCTGTGCCGGAGGCTCCCGAGGCAACGGAGGGGGCTGGCAATGCAGGTCAGGCACAGTAAGTCACCAACACCGTAATGTGGGGCACATAAACAAACTGGAATAATGCAGGGCAGAAGGGCTCTTTGCTTTCCATTGGAAAGTATAAACGAATAACACAGTCTGTGAGCAGCACATCTCTGCTAAGATCACCGGGAAGAAGGAAAATGTTTCAAAGGGCTTTAGGATACCAACCCACAGCTATGTGGCAACCTGTACTATCAAAGAATGGCGCAACATATCAGCAAACCATTTTAACACTCAATCTAATACAAACCTCAAAAACTAACAGCAAAGTAAGTAATCTAGATCATGTCCCAGCCCTCCTTCCCCCCATCCCAAAAAGGAGTTAGTTCATAAAGAAAATCACAGCGCAGTTCTTTGTTCAACTGTACCTTCATATGTCCACACAGCACAGGTTCCCCACCTCCAGCTTATGCATCTCAGGATTTTAGTCCATATGGAAAGTCTGTCATTCACTCTCACACCCTTACACACACACACGCATGCTCACACTCACCACACCACACCCGCGCTCTCGCTCCTCAACACACACTGTCTGGAACTGCTCCGAGGATTTTAGAATTTCCTCTTGCTAGCAGATTCCTCCCTCCCCTCACAACCACTCCACCCCGTTCTGTAATTAGGCTTAACAAGAGCAATTAACAAAACAAACTCCTCTCCTCCTGGTGGCCTGATAATTCTGATTGTCATAATGTATTAAGATGTGTAAGCCAGTTTAAAATAAAGGTAAATTACAAGATTGCATAAGAGCCATTCTGTACCTATTTCTACTGCTTTTATCGTAGGAATAATGAACATTCAGACGCCCTTAATTTAAAACATAACAACCCAAAATTCGCTTTTGAACAGCAGAGCTAAAAATTGACGCTTTTGAACCAATAAGACTATTTTGATTTTTTGCAAGTTTATTATAGGGCAGCTCCCTTCTCCTATGCAAACTCCTTAGAAAGAGTTTTCTTTGTGGAATTACTTTGTGACTCTAAACATCCAAGATGTGAAATCAAGTTTTAATGCATCTTTGGCTCTACAGATGTCCACGAATAAACAGATTGTGATTGTTCCTTCTGTCCTGCCTAATGGCATCATATAGGAGACCAAAGCCTCAATATTTTTCTGATAGTTTGTCCATCCACTTTTAAATCACTTTCCTTCAGCAATCAAATCACAGAAATTTAGTGTCAGAATCATCAGAAAAACAATTGACGACTAACTGATTTCAGGTGTTCAGTGGAGAAACTTTGATGTCCTTTGATTTCAGTGAGCTGTGTGTAAAACACAGAGAAAATTTACAGACAGCCTGAATTCAATTGGGAAACATACCTAGTTCTTGTTCTGCTTATACACTCTGTGACTGTGTAATGTAAACTGTCAACAAAAAATTAGTAAACATATTAAGCACACAGAAGACCAGAAAATAAAACCAGTTTGATAGGTGACATGAATTTGGGTTCATATGAACTGAAAAAACATTCTGCTCCCTCAGTTATGTACAACCTGATTCACAATACCATCTGCCAACCACAAACAATTTTAAAAAAATGCAAGAAAAAAAAAAAAAGAAAGGCTGATGTTGCTATTGTATTGTTGGAATACTGCAGTTTCTGATAAGCTTAACATGTTTTCCCAAGTCAATGATTTCATCTCTGCTGGGTGTCAACATTTGCACAAGAATAATTTTGGGGGTCAGAAAGACATCAGCAAATGAGATTTCAAAAGGTTTCATAAGAGCACAGATTGCTCAAACCCAGGGAAAGGAGGGTTTCAGCTTTCAGAAGTTCACTCTTCTGCTTCTTCATTCCTCCTTCCCTGAAACTGAGTCAAAGTTCTGTAAAAATCTACAGCGAACCATCAGATTTGCAAGACAACAGTCTCACACAGTCTCACATAAAAACCCCCAAGCTTTGCAGTGAGACAAACGCTCCAAAATGTCAGTAAATGGAGACCTATTATGGTGCAAACTCAGGCACTCTTTCAATTGGGAGGAGATGCCAGGAGATCTAGGATTGCATTAAGAAACTCAGTTCTGCATATGATGCATCATCTTTTTCCCCACTTCATTCGGTGTTCAGAAAGAAGAGTGCTGACTAAAAGAGTCGTTTTTCCAGATTTTTTTTTCTCCTTTCTCCTTGAAAGGCCCAGTGCCTTACTTTAACCACAGACCATTCAAATGAAGACAACCAATTTTGTCTTGTATTTTTCCGCTTTGCTCATCAGAACAGCAGCACTAGAACGCCTCACAAACATCAAATAATGACTAATCTGATTTTCACAATACCTCCCCCATATGTTGATGAAGGTATTATTGCTATTCTCTCTCTGCAGAAGGGGTATGGAAACACAATGACATTAACATCAAAAGCATACATTAATTTTGGGATGCAGAACAGCCGATTTACTCAGCACAGCACATTACTTTTTAGGTTCAAAGCATTTCTCTTCCTGGCATCCGTGATGGCTCTGTATTTTGCAGGGCTTCACATCAGGCACCCAGGAAGATGTCAAAATTATTGCCCACCTGCGAAGGGCTTTGTGAATTGGCATGAATATTATTCAGAATTACAGAAGAAATAATACCTAGTTCTTCAGAGCAGAGCTGACCTGCTCTGAGAAGGGCAGCATTTTTTTCTACCATGGTCATCTTACTTCCTTATGCTGCAGCAAATGAGATGGGGGGAAGAGGTGTCTTAAAGATAACATTTTATTACACCACCCCAATTCATCTCCCCTAGCAAGCTTGTCTTATGCCTGAATGAGGCAAGTAACCAGTTAACAGTAATTAAAGGAGTAATTAAAGACTGTATCATAATGCATAAGAGGATCAAATTGGGGTTAGGCAAACAACCTTAAGGCCGGAGAACTTGAGTTTGCAATTTTAGTAATGTTTTTCTGCAGTTTTTATGCTGATTTTTGAAATTGTAAATAGAAAAAGCAGAGATGTCATGACCTGGCACTACACTGATGCCCAAACAGACCAGCAACAGAGCTAGGATATTATGATCTGCCACAGGCAGACGTCTGCAGGGAAGCTGGCAGACCTGGCTCAGAGCAACCATATGGTTGTTTTTGGCAAGGTCAGCACAAGCATTGTAAGGGATAGGACACTTCTGTTGGTGAGTTTCCCCAGGAGACCTGCTGAAAGCAGAGGAATGACTGCTTTCAGGCATCTGGTTTTCATGCCAGGTTTGGTGTGGAGTTTGTTCTTCCTTCTCCCAGACGTCGTCTCAGACTTTTGATTGGTTTCCTTGCCCAGCAAGTCCTCAGCTTGTTCCTCCTGACCCTTCTTGTAGTTTCCCTTTCCAGTCACTCCCATCTTCCACTCCCACACCCAGGCTCCTGTGTGTCAAGTCTTCTCATCAAGCCAGTTTCAGTCCCTCCTGGTTCCTCATCTGCACTGCACTTCTTTCCTGTCCTGATCTAAGCAAACCTGGCACGCTCTCCATCCCTGTGTGCCCTTTGCTGCTGACCAGCAGGCCTGGCCTCCACAGCCTGCACAGCAGTGTGGCGTAGTCGAGTCTCCAGGCATCTCCTGGTGCTCCTCTGCAGGCACGTAGCAGTGAGCTCAGTTCACAGGTAGAGCAGACACGGTGTCAAGCCTACTGGAACTCCTGTGACTATGTTAGTATGGCACTGAGCCCGAGCTAATAAGCCCTGGTGAGAAGCCGGATATATTAGCTTGGGCTTAGCACCGTGCTAATGCAGTCAGGCAGCTTTTGGATCAGAGCTGGCTTACATCCCACCCGCTTTTAACACTGAGCTTGCTCGTCTTTGTCTACAATAACCCATAAAGATAAATCCCTCGGTCCTGTACCAACCTTACTCTCAGTTTCCCTCTTCTCTGACACTGCTGATCTCTGGGGCGTAGTCTGTCCTCCTTCATAATCCCCTCCAGGTTCAGCTCTTGTCCACAGGCTTTTAAAGACAGTTCCTTTTGATAACTCTCCGGCCTCAGGATGGTTTGCAGTAGGCACACACTGAACATGCACTCCTCTGCTCTCAGTTCATGTGCTCTGTTTCAAACCCTACAGCGTTCACTCATTGAAGTGAGCCTTGGTGCCCTCCTACAGCTCCTGGGAGGGCTACTCTGCCAATCCTCTATTTTGACTTCTAGCTCAAAAGCAACTCTCCTGGGTGTGAGAGTCAGAGATGGAGGTGGGGTGTGTTGTCTCTGCCAGAGGCTCAATGCAAATGAAGCGCATGTGGAGATCCATGAACTGGGAAGTGCTCCTGGCAGAGGGGATGGTATTTGACCATCCAAGAAAACAACAGTAACCACCCTCCCTTACCACATATGCTGTCCTTCACTGAGACACTGAACCTATCATTCAAACTTCTGGTCCAAAAAATGGGGCCTATCATGGTGGGAATTACTTCTCAAAAGAAAAGTTGTCACACTCTTAATGTTAGGAATACAATTTTTGTCATAGCCAAGTTCTTGGAAATGACAGAATAGATTTAGCCAGAAGAAAGGAAAATGCAAGAAGGACCTGAGCCACACATTTAGAATCTGGTAGATTTATGAGCACCTAAAAGTGGGATTTCCTAATGCAAATGATCTGCCTGTCTTAGCAACAGGTGATGCTACCAGCATTGCTTATACTAGATACCAGTTTCCTGAGATTAATTTTAAGGGGATGAACATTCTCCTTTACTGAACATTCTCCTTTGTATGAGAATGAGAATATTACCATCACACACAAGTCCCACACAAAGCACGTGCATAGCTTTAAACCCTTTTTCCTTGGACTGCAGTTCCTCTTTCAGTGACCCAGACCAATGTACTAGAATCGTATTCATTATACAACATGGCAAGGTTTGATGAAGACAGAGAGGATGCTCCTGTTCCAACAAGTTTCCATAATCTGCTCCTTTTAAAATACTAAATCCTAATGGGCAATGGAGACAGCGGAATGCTGAGACTCCTCTTTTTCATCACTGTTAAGATTAAAAAAATAAACAAGTGACTGTGTAATTGCAGTAGCTTGCTGCAATAAAACCAAATCATAAAATGACTAATCTCATCACCAAATAATTATAATAAAAGAATTTTTTTGAAAGATTAATATGCGCCAGCCTGTCCCAGCATACCCCTCTCATCTAAAACTATTAGCACTATGTGCACACAAATCAGGCAACAGGGAGTAAGGGAAGCTTGCAATCAGACCTAATGTCTTCCCTTCCTCTCAGCCCCCAGTACAGGACAGCCACTTCCTCTCTACAAACGCTTTGCTCAGATCTGTACACAAGTCAGGCCACATCTTCCGGGGAGGCTCAAAGTCTTTGCAGACACACAGTTGCCTTCAAAGCATCACTGGAAATCTGTGTGGGAAGGCTCTAAAATATTAAAACCATCCTATACTCCTTTCTTCTAAGCCAACAACAAACCCTCTCTAAACTTATCTACCACTTCTCTGTTAGGTTTATTCTGGGCTGCAGAATAAACTTTCTGACTACTGAAAAAGATGCACAAATGCATAAGCTATATGCACACCACATGTGCAAAGGAAAACAAATAGAGACAATGTGCATGTCCCTTCCAGGAAGACAGTTCTTTTCCAGAACATTAAAATTATGCATAAGCTTTTCCTGTACTACCAAAAAGCAGGCAAAAAGAAGGCTGGTGTCAAAAAAAAAGGCAAAAAAATGTAGCTTATCTATCCTAAATCCAAACTGACTTACCTTTTGGATCAACACTTCATTGCCATCTTGCCTGATTTTCTTCTCCCACAGCTCGCCACTTGCCCTCTAGCAGATTCACAAGTTACTTAAGCCACGATCTTCAGTTTTAAGAAATCCCCAGCTAAAAGTTTGCTATGGTACTCGTAACCACAGCCCAGCAGCAAGCAGGACGCAACACTGCTTCTCCTCACACAGCGCTCAGGCAGCCAGCCCGCCCTGACTGCAGATGAGAGACTGTCATGTTTTCTCTGTTTCCCCATTTCTAACCTGAGAGCCTCATTGTGCAGCAGGATGACTTTCAGGGACACATCCTTCATGCCCTCTCCTTGCTGCCAGATGTCCTCTGCAGCGAGTTCATGGCTTTCATTTTTGTATTTCACAATAGCTTAACAATTTTGATAAAAACTCCCAGGCTACTAGTCCTGAAAGAAGTATGTATTATTCTTAAAGAAGGTGGAGAGGCCAAAAGAGCTGGTCTCAGTTAAATCCTCAGAACTTCTATCATTTCACATTTCTTTCTGACTCTCAAATCCAAGCTTCTGCCAGTCCTTTATATAGATAACTGGATCCCTTAGAAATATGGTCAAGCTGACAAAGTGTGTAGCACTATGATAAAGATGCTAAAATACCTGGCACAAATGCACAGTGCTATCACAACTCACTGCACAGAGAGAAGAGGGCACTGACAGACCTCCAGAGGCTCATGAGTTTCTGTGGATGGATGCTGTAACCCCACAGATAACAATGAGGATCAATTGGTTTAAATCTAGCAAGGATGTAAAGCAAACAGGTACCAGAAATTCAGTGTATGTACTGGTTACTGAAAACAGGCAAGACACAAGGAAATATTTTTTCTGATTAATTTACATAAAAATAGATTTTACTTTTGTGCAGTTGATGTGATTTTGCAAATCACCACACTGAAGAAATCTAAACAAAGTCCATCTGCATGCTTATAAACATGTAAAAGTGTTTAAGGGATGCAATATGTTAAAAAAAGTCAACAATAATGGTTAGTCCATGCTTCCAATTATATTCTTTCTTCAATTAGTCTTGAAGAAACTAACACCTCTATTAATCATTTCAATTAACTCCACGCACCACATGACATCCGCACCAGCAGCCCATATGTTGCGTTCCAATCACCCAAATATTAAAGCCTTTTTAATTGATTGATCTAAAGAACATTCAACAGGCTCAAGGTGGCAGCCAGCCAGGAAATCCCAAAAGAAGATGACAAAAAGGTGGGGGTGCTAAACCAGCTTCCCAATTTGTTTTTCCTCTTCCTCCAGGGTTCACTAAGTTAATCCAATCACAGCCCATAAAGCCCCTTTTTAATAAAATAAATAAACAGATAAGAGAACACACATGTTGGCTTTCCCCCAGAGAAGCCCCCTCTGCTAAAGCTGGAGAGCCATCCTGTTAAGAAAGTGCCGCATAGGAGGGTGCATTTTTTATCCAGCAGAAATATTTAGCTTGGCCACCCGCCAGGGAATGCTGAAAGAATAGACTGAATTAGGGGATTTACCTTCCACGTGTTTGGCACGCGTCATTAGAGGCTCTGAAGAGCTTGACTCTTTCGCTCTCTCACTCTCTGTTTTTACTCCCCCTCACCAGAGCTTTGATGCAGAGAATAAGTATGAGCTATAAGAGCAGTTGATGTGTTGCAGTTCTAAGTGTTAGCATGGTGGCTTCTGTGCTGTCGAAGAAAACTGATGCCCAGTTTCTGAAGGTAATTTTTTTTGTTTTGTTTTAATTCCAGTCAGGTATAGGCTGATACATTTTAAAAGCGTTTGCTTTAACACAGAAAAAAAATCTTTTCCTGACAACAACAAAAAAAAGTTTTTTAAGTTTTCTGTAGACAACTTGGAGTAAGTGGCTTAAAAGTAAATTCCTTAAGTGAAACTTACACAACAGAGTATTTTAGGAGCTCATTTGAAAAGTTAGTTTTGTAACAATAACCCATTAATTGCTCTGTCTTTTGACTTTTATATGCTGTCATGTGGAGTTACGTTATTTTAAAAAACACTTCTTTACCTAAGTACTTTAGTCTTGCACTTACTTATTAAAATCTATAACGAGAACATGTTAGTAGAGATGGTTGGTCCATACATCAAGTAACTCAAGCACCTTCTCAGAATTTCTAATTTGTGAAAGGAAAGACTATAGTTTAAGTTTGCCTCTGCCACATTAACTTAAGGAGAGAAAAAAATGAAAAGAGAAAACGCCCACAGTTTCCAGATGAAAAGAAACATGGAGGTCCTTAAACCAACAGTAAATGCAAATGTTTATGTCTGGCACACACGTGAACCCTATTTACAGGGCAGAGTTTTGCAGAACAACTTGCACTGCCACTAACACCCATCCACTGAGTTGGTGGGAGCACTGGGAGAGCGTGCTGCAGCTGCTTCTGCCATACCATCTCATCACAGTATCAAATAAATACAGGCCCTATTCACACGCAGTTTTTATCACTACTGATTAAAGCAAATCAGTTTAGAAGCTACTTGTTGACATGTTTACTCAAAACATCATTCAAGCAGAGTTTCTGGACTAGTCCTGACTGTATCTTTATCTCATCTTTGCTTGCTAATAAATCGAAGTCTGACTTTGGTTCAGCTAAATCCATGCCACCAGATGACAGACTTCATGGGCATTTTCATCTCTCTTTCAGTCAAACTAGTTCATTGGGCCTTGCTTACCAGGAGATCCTGCAGGCTACAGAAAAGCAACTTAAGGCATGGATACTGGCCCTCAAATGAAAATACAAGATATTAATTCCGCTGTCAGAAGAGTGCTGAGGACCATCTCCTTGCTTAATGTAAAACACCAAAACTGCAGGGACCCCCTCTTAGCTTAAGGGCAGACTGATAGTTTATCACTTCTTAAATAAATCATTCATAATTCATAGCCAGGTTGAAAACCACACAAATAATGAGCTCTCAGTATTACTCAGTGGAAAGTGAGAACTGGAGTTTTCCACCCAAACCCGTACAGGCTGACAAGTTCAGACATGGTTTTGTGAGCTCCTTCCTGGACCCCACATTTTTAATTCAATGTACAGAAAGCTAGGCAGCCACTTCCCCAATGTCTTTGAAGTAAAGATGTTAACATCCGTGCTAATAATACAAACTACCCCTTCTTTTATCAAAGGCTTCAGCAACTGCAAAGGCTTTCTTTCCACCACAAGGAAAAACTGCAAAAATAAAGCTACCTAGTTCTGCTGCCAACAGGGCAGATTTGGCTCTATACACTGTGCAGATGCCCACCAGTGCCTGACAGTTTATAAATTCATAGAATTGTTTCAGTTGCAAAAGACCTTTAAGATCATAGGCCTTAAAGATCATTAGGCCCAGCACTGCCTGGTCCACCACTAAACCATGTTCCTAAGTGCCACCAGCTACATGGCTTTTAAATACCTCCTCCAGAGATGGGCACTCCACCACTTCCCTGGGCAACCTGTTCCACTGCTTGACAACCCTTTCAGTGAAGAAATTTTTACTATTATATCCAATCATAACCTCCCTTCATGCAACTTGAGGCTGCTTCCTCTAGCCGTAGAGAGCAGTAAAGTCCTCCCTGAGCCTCCTTTTCTCCAGGCTAAGCCACGTCAGCTCCCTCAGCATCTCCTCATAAGAGTTGTGCTCCAGACCCTTCACCAGCTTGATGCTGTTCTCTGGACTTGCTCCAGCACCTCAATATCTTTCTTGCAGTGAGGTATGCAGAACTAAATACAGGATTTGAGGTGTGGCCCCCAAGTATAAAGTACAGGGGGATGATTGCTGCTGGCAACACTGTTGCTGATACAAGCCAGGATGTCACTGGCCCTCTTGGCCACCTGGGCACACTGCTGGCTCATGTTCAGCCACTGTTGACTAGCACTCTGAGGTCCTTCTCTATCAGGCATCTTTCCAGTCATTCTTCCTCCAGCCTGTAGTGCTGCACGGGATTTTTATGACCCATGTGCAGGACCAGGCACTTCACCTTGTTGAACCTCATACAATTGGCCATGGTCCATTGGTCCAGCCTGTCCTGTCCATATCCCTCTAGGGTCTTCCTACTCTCCAGTAGATCAACTCCTGCCCAACTTTGTGTTGTCTGTGAACTGACAAAGGGTGAACTCAAACCCCTTGTCCAGCCTGTCAGTAAAGAATTTAAACAGAACTCCCCCCAGTACTGAACTGGGGAACTCCACTGACTGGCTGCCAGATGTACCTAACTCCCTCCACCACCACTCTCTGGGCCTGGCCATCCAGACAGGTTTTTACCCAGAGAAGAGTGTACCTGTCCCAACCATAAGCAGCCAGTTTCTCCAGGAGATTGCTGTGGAAGATAGTATCAAAGGCTTTACTGAAGTCCAGGTAGAAAACATCCAGAGCCTTTCCTTCATCCACCAAGCAGGTCACCTTGCCATAAGGAGACCAGATTAGTCAAGCAATAAATCCATGGTGGGTGGGCCTGATCCCCTAGTTCTCTTGTACGTGTCGCGTGATGGCACTCAAGATGATCTGCTCTATAACCTTTATGTTTCCACTAGAGCATCTTTGCTCCTAAATGAATCTCCAAATGACTGGCCATGCAGCATTTGACTACTGCACACCAGTGGCAGTAGGAACTGCAATAGATAATTCCCTATCAGTTGTTACTACGCTACCAGAAAACAGAGTAAGTGTTCTGGACTGACAGTCCCAAAGGAAAAATTCCTCTGTGAAAAGACTGTGGGTTTAGTGGAAGGTAATAGTGAATTAAGATGCGGATGCTGCAGGCTCGCATTCCGTGACAAAGCACCACAGGGCAGCACATTCTTCTCCATGTGACCTGTGTAGGGGAAGGTGTTTAGTTTTCTCCACTCACCTGGCACAGGGCTGCCTTCCCGTAAAACAGTCAGTGACACAGAAGATGCATTTCTGTTAGCTCTGGCCTCCATCATGTACTATCCCAGGAACATGTGGGCTTCAGTGACTGTGACTGGAACTGCCTGCCTACTTTGCCTCTTGAATAGATACAGTGAGGCCAAGCGTACTGTGATTGATGTTTTGAAACTTAGGTCAAATAACAGAGAGCATTGGCCTGACAATATCAGTTCAGTGGCAAATTGCTTGATGTATTTATCATCATTAAAACAAACTTGTGTTTAAACACAGTCTGCTTATCATATTTACAGAATAAAAATATGACCTTTAAAGTGAAATAAAAGAGCTCTTTTTCCCCCCCTACATCTCCTCCGTGTTTTAATTAAAACCAGGCACCCACACATGTATCCATCCTTCCTTCTGTAACAGTTTCAGATTCCACTTTCAAATACTATACAGATAAAACGAATGTTTATGTGTTAGTGATTCGCAATGCAGTAAATTCTCCTTTCCAAACCTGCCGTCTTCATTAAAATCTTATTTGCTTGGTAATCTCCTTTGATCGCTAAAGTTATAAGAAGCCCCCTCCTCTTCTTTTGATACTATCAGTGTAGCTTTTGACCAGAGAGCGTGATGAATTAAATGTATGACAGATATGACAGGTGAGGAGTGCTTGGAGAGGGCTTAAACAGCAGGGATAAGACAAAGCCCCCATTTAAGAACAAAACCCCTACCCGATGGCTAGCCCGTTAATGACCAACCACTCTATTTGTCCTGGTGGATGAGGAGCAAGCTGATACTACAGACAAAGCTTTGTTAGCCACGGGGCTGTTCTTCAATCAGGCCACACAACCAACTAATTGAAATGCCCAGTTTTTCCCCCTCAGGATTTGATATACAAGCTAGGGGGTTTGTAGGTATACTCTTTTTGGTTTTTTTTCTTTTTTCCCCCCTATAATATATTAATTCAGCCACCACAAGTTTACAGCTGGACTAAGTGGAATTACAGCATATAAACCTAAAAATCTATCTGCAGGGATCCAGCTAAGCCCTAGAACAAGTCCAGCAATACAAATCCAAGGAAATTTGGAAGTCAATCCATTAGGATTACCAGGCTTTTGATTTTGGAAGTCACAGGCTCAAAATATGGAAGCCATGAACTCTCATCTTCCTTCATTTTAGCTTGTTTTCAGAGGACTTACTGACCCCTTTTTTTTCCTGTTAAAACACATTAAAAAATGTGGACAGAATTATATTGGTTTTCCACTATATTTGCAAGGAAGGAAGACAGGCAAATATCTGCTTTCCTGAACTCATAGTTAACATACCCTTTAAAATTTCAAATGTATTTTCTACGTGTTTAAAGTTGCCACAAGCAAACTCATCACTCTCCTCATCAGTTAAAGACCACTCTCCCCCTCTCTGAAGTTCATTTATAACTTTCAGCATGGTGTGCAGTACTAAATGTGGAGTTTCAGGCTCCAGCTACTGGAAACCACTGGCTGCTTCCCAGAGGGGAAGAAATCTCTGCTCCCTGCAGACCAGGATTATATTCTCATTGGGCAGTCTCTCATTTTAGCATAACAATCTGTGGTTAGCAGAAGGCCAGGAGTTTCCAGGGGTAGGTGCCAATGCAACATTCAATGTTAAACCCAACTGGTAAAGAAAAATTAGATTGCAGGGATGATATATAGGGTATATAGGGTAGCAACGATGTGCATATAATAGAAAACACTAACTGAAGCAAGAAGAGTTTTCACTTTCAGAAGAAATGAATTTTTTATCTCTTTGCTCCTTCCTGTCCTGCCCTCACAGTGTGCTGTAGCTGAATCACAGGTGCTTCTATCAGGAAACCTGATAGGTTTTCCCTAAGAACAGGGTTCTGTTCTTAGCTCTTCCACAGGCCTCTTATGTGCCTTCTGGCACTCCTTGTACCCTTTCTGTGCCTCTGTTTCCCTATATAAAAATGAGAATATCCCTACCTATTTCAGAAAAAGTGTGGCTTAATGGTTTAAACCATAGAATAAAGATTTCTGAATTCTCAGATTGAATACAGTATCAATTTCTGTTGTGTCTTTGAAGCAACTACCCTTACTGACCCAAGGGATCAGCTTCCCCTGGAAAATGATGCATGGCCAAAATCCAGGCTTCCTGGTAGAACACGTGCTATTTTTCAAGTGGTTTTTCTGTCTGAATGAGAGTTCAGCCTCACCTTGCAGTGAGACCATTTACGGGAAGCGCAAAAGAAAAGACAGTCTGAGCTACAGACAGCAAAACTTTTGGGAGCTGCTGTCATTAGAAGGCCATGATGATCTTGTCTCCAAGTGTTTGTCCCCAGACCACCCAGCAGAGCTGGCCTGACTCTGGACCAGCCATTATAGTCCTAATTCAGCATATGGAGGCAGAAGGTGAAGTCCCAAAACTTCACCAAGCAGGATAAAGGGTTGAAATGATAGCTTTCCCGTTCTCCAGGGAGCACTCTATAACTTTTGGCTATTTGGCAGCAAGCCACTGTGTCTCTCACGCTCTCTCCTCCTCTACTTCTCCTCCATGAAAAGCTCGCCAAAGTTTCGAGTCTATTCAGCTTGGAGTAAGTAGCAATTTGAAAACTTCTGCAGAAAAAGTATTTCCTGTCTGGCTGTATCTCATGGCTCTCTGGCTCACTGGACACTTGCAAAGGTTAATTAAATAATGCTTAGATATTCATGATACATAAAGTCCTAGACAAATGGTAATTGTTAACATTATGAACCATAAAAGGGTCATTCAGAGAGAATAACCTTCTAGAAATCTATAGGGAAATATTGTTAACCTCACAGAAACACGGATTTCTTCACTATGTATTCCAATAAAGCTAGGCAAAGTTGTTACTAACCTCTTCCTGAAAAAAAACAGACTGTTTTTTAGGAAAAGACCATAGGGATTCAGATCAATAAATAAAGGGGGAGGGGAGGAACAAGAAAAACATTAATGTGGTGTATTTTGGTTTTGAATGTGCAGATCTGAGCAGAAGCTACATTTTTTTCCAGACAGCTTTCCAATCTGCCTAATAGTTATAATGTTATAGTCTTATTACACATGTTGCCTACTAGATGTGCTCTGACGTTTATAGATGTCAACCCCATTTCTTAATTCAAGACATTTGTCTCTTGTGATCTCTGCACCTCTGGGTTAGAGTTCCAGCCAAAGAGGTGAGCCAGCTTGTATCTGCAATGCAGCCATAAAATCCTCCAGTGCTACATCCCTGAAAACTGCTGCTGCCCTGAGAAAAGGCCTGGATTTTGTCTGTCTGCAGCTCAGCACCCAGAAAGGACATTTTGCAGAAGGGCTCAGTGGACATTCAGGAAAACTGCTTTCAGGACCTTATCTGAAGGACAATACTTAACTTTCACCACCTGGGCCTGGCCCCTGAAAGGAAACAGTCACACTCAATTATTGTCTTTTTCTAGACAATTACTATTTAATCAAACCTCCAGCTGATATTAGCTGGTGGAAAAAAGGCTATTTTTAGTTAGGACAGTGATTCCCCCTTACTCCTTTCATCTATGAGTAATGTATTTCCTTTTGCTCTCAGTACCACAAACCAGTCCACACCAGATGCTCAGTATTAGGTAAAATTAAAAATGTGGGCATCATACCCTTTGAAAGATGCTTTGAACTCAAATTAATATACCTAAACCCACTATTTAAATTAAAGATATCCTGTCTCTCTGCTGTGTAGTTTTCCCTTTTATCAGAAAGGGAATTTTATTCCATTTAAAGGTTTTTTGGTTCAGCTCCACAAACCACGTTTTGACTTAACAACACATTGTAATTTCCTTTTAGCCACAAGAATAAAGGAAACGTATAGAAGCAACACCATAATCTTGTCAAGCACTCTCTTTCGTTTCCCTGAACAAGCCTGTTTGAGAAAATGTGAAGCCTAAGATTTTTAAGATCTTATCTGGAAGATGTTTAGGACATGAAACACTTTTATTGAAAACAGACGTGTGTACTTTTATGCATTTACTGATGTACATACACACATAAAATATATGCCTACTAAATTCTTTTACGGACAAGAACTGAAACCTGCAGAGGGTTTGCAGAGTTTGATCTTCTTCCCTCAGCATGTTACCTTTTCCAGACTTTTGCCCAAAATCTGCATGGATACTTGAGAAAGCCCCACCAGGGAACTAACAACCAGGGAACACCTGCACCTGTGAGCAGGGCTCTGTAACTGCTGCCAGAAGTAAAAACATGGGAGCAGTGTAAAATACATTGATTTCTCATGTACCTCTATGTATATAATAAAAAAACAGCTCCTGCACTACTTGTGCCATTTATTTACATATTTGATCGTTTTCAAAACATGATGATTTAAATGCAGTTGCTCTGCTTCTGAAGTTACAGACTTGAGGCAGTTTGGTGAACATATTCAGACTTTACATTTCATAAGCAAACACCATCCACTTTCACATTCAGTTTATCCTCGATGTCATCACTGACAACAGTCAAACTACAGGCAGAGGTGTACGAGCTGCCTTTGGGCTCCCTTTGGATTGAACCATGGAGCTGTGAGTGCCATGGCAATAGGCCTGACCTTTGTTTAGGTTTTGCTGGCCCATGAGGTGTGCCCTGAACACGTGTCAAGGGCAGGAGGCACGTCTGGGGGGATGCAAGCCTGCATGTGATGCTGCTGCCTCTGCAGACCATAAGGTCTCTCTTGGTCTTTGCCAGCTTTGCCAAGGTGCTGGTGAGGTACTGAAGGGCAGCTTGGCCACAGCACAGGGAGAGGGACTTGCCAGGAGAAAACCAAACCACCAGGCTGTAGAAACCAATGCTGAACCTGCTGCACTAGACAAGGCTAGAGATGGTAGATGGCAGTGCCAGTCATGCCATGAAAATATACTTCAGGACAAAGCAAAGGGGCAAGTTAAGCATCTGCAAGTTCTCTCAGCAGGGGTTAGACAGTGATAGTAAGAAAGTTTATCCCTAAGAGCTTTCTCCTCACTGGAGGTGTTGAGTTAACTGATGGTGACCTCCCACTGACCCACAGGCAGCATCCGCAAGTGGTGTGTGGCAGTGGCAGCCAGGAAGCTCTTCTCCCAAACAGCGCCCTTTCAAAACACCACTTCGAAAAGCAACAGCTGAGGTGACCCAGGAGTCAGCCGCCCAGCTCTGTCCAGCATGGAGGACGTCTCCCTTCACCCTCCTGGGATTTCATCCATCTTCATTTGCTTTTTCTTGCTGCCATTTCCTCTGACTTTTCAGACTTGGGACAGTGGTAGCTATTATTCATTCTCTTGTTTCTTACCGGCTGTGCAGCCAAGAGCTGCAATTTTCCATCAATAAATACCACATCAGTGCTTATTTAGCCATTCTTTTAATTGCTGCATTTTTTGCTCAGGTATCTCTTGAGCAAAAGCAGGGTTTACTGCATTATTATAGTTTAGAAATCTAAAAGAGAAACATGTCAATGCAATTACTAAATGTCACTCTGGGTAGCCACAAAATAACTTGCTAATGAAAATTCTGAACAGGAATGAAAATATAACTGAGGTATAAAGAATGTAATTGTCCAAACCATTTGAGGTTAAGCAAGTATGAACAAACCTCCTCACTGTGCACCCTTTTTGTCTATAAAAAGGATGAAGATGTGAAGCAGCAGGACTTATCCCTTCCACTATGAACAGTGGTGTAAACAACAAGAGGTTCTCCAATTTCCAGCTAAAACAAATCATTTAGCTCTGGGTAATTCCAACAATTTTAGTCATCAGCTTGCAAAACTGCATAACTCATATTCAGTTGACATCAATTTGAGTAATCTTGTTCCCACGTGTGGTTAAGAGAGGACTGATATATTTTGGTTTCACAGTAGGGAGTGGGAAAGCTGGCCCTTCTCTTCCTCTCCGCTTCTGAGGGTTCAGGAGAGATGGGGAGAAATAAAGCTGTTGGGGGAGAGAATTAAGGGGGCAGATGAAAAAGCAAGCAGGAGTCCTGGCAGCAGATTTGGGCATGGGATCATGTTCTCCATTCTAAGAACAGACACCAAAACTCTTTAAAGTCTTCCCTTCTCCCCAAATGTGAGAAGGTTGGCTGTCTTATTTTGCATTAGTGGATAACAGTGGTGAGGAAGGCAAACAAATGTGGCAGCTGGTAACAAGAACCTCTCAGCTCAACAGAAAAGACAGAAAGAATCAGAGATTTCATGTAAGAGGAAGAGATCTAATGACTTCCCCAAGGTTTAACTGAAAGCAGAGAGCAGGGATAGGAGCTGAACCCACAAGTCCTGAATCACAGCCTTTTGTCTCAATCACAAGACCCTCCTTCCTCTTGGATGTTTTGCACTATCTATAGTAATCAAGAAAAAGACTGCCTTGCCCTTCTAAACCAGGAGTTGAATACTAAACCTATCAATCACCTGGAAAAATCAGATGTCTTGATAGAACAGCAGTGGGTTCCAAAATTACAAACCTTGCTATGTTGAATCAAGATCAATTTTGATGGCATCAGGTTAGAAAATGCAGAGCTGTTCTTAGAAAAGACGCAAAAGAGCATGTCTACACCATGCGGCACGCTCTGTTGCACAGCCTGCAGAGTCAGCTCCAAGCCTGCTGAATGTGGAAAAGCAGTGTCCTGAGGGGCATTGCGATAGGAAGAGAGCAATGCAGATACATTAGTAGCTAAGTTAATAAACTTACAGCTCAGAAAGGCACACAAATTTAAGTCCAGGGACATACACTGTTTCTAAGGCTACCTCAACCACTGCTCACTCTTGAAGGCCGCTGAACCTTGTTCCATTATGCAAGGATGATCTTTCTTGCTTTCCTGCTTTGCCAAGGTTGGGAAATGATATGGTTGTGTTTTATAAATGTGTTGGGTAAGTAGCAAGGAGTTTTCTTGAGTTTTTTCTTTTTATTTCTTGAGGTTTTTTTGCTAAAGATTTTCATAGAACAACAGAACTGCCCCAAGCAAGTTCAGGCCAAAAGTACTTTAATCTGAGAGGGGCTTTTCCATCACAGCAGTGAGGCAAAGAAATCCCAGCCTTGGTAAGACAGGCCTCATTCAGTAGTAGAACAACTTTTTTTTTTTTTACAAAGGTGCCTTTCCTGTCAGAAGACTGGGCTGAGCTACTGAGGAGACCTCTTCTAGATTCATCTTTTCCAAGTCTTTTAAGAAATATCACTGTGGTCTAGGCATTCAGATACTTACAGAACTGTGAGCTAGTAAAGCATTACGCAGACATTTTTTTGGAGCAGAACCTATATAATAAATTTTCCATCTTTGGAAAAAAATATAGCTGACTAAGGAGTATACATGTTTGTGCATGCCCATGAACTCACACTATTTTCAGTATCAAGACCCATCTTCAATTTCTCACTCTTAAAATGCAAAAAATAAAATCTTATGTAAAACAGATGCATGTCTCAGGTTAGGCTTTGTCTTTTAATCTTAGATTGTGAATACCCCTTTTAATTAAAATGGGAAATATAAATTTCCTCATTTAGTTCCAAGCCTGAAGCCCACTAGCACAAGCAGTCCTCTGCAGGTTCAGCTGGAACCCTTTCAGCATCCCACAATAAGTCTCCTGGTTAAATTAAGTGTCTTAGGACATGTATAAACCAGTGCAGCTCCACTGAGCTGTGCCTGTTTACACGAGCTGTAAAAAAGCTGAACCAACATTGATGTATGCGTCCTGAGTCCTGCAACTCCATCACCAATTGTTACATTTGTACTGCTTAAAACCTGCATAGCTGATGAGATGAGCCACCCTTGTTGGCAACACTTTTTAAAATCTCTGCTCTATGTTGTGCCTAGTGGGCTGAGAAACAACTAAATGAGAAAAGCAACAAACACTACAAAGGAGATTATCACACTGCACTAGAGGTAAACTGGGGGGGGGAACACTTAATGATCCTTAATGCAAAACAATTCAGTGCTAGCTTTCTCATTAAAACATCTTTTTTTTTTTTTTTTAAAGTCTTCCCTTTTCTTCGTGTACCCAAATTAAGGCGGAAGCAGGCATTTCCCTTCCCGATGATGGAAGTGATACCAACTATTATGTCAGTATTAAGTGAACTTCCTTCCATCAATTTCTGTGGAGTTAATGTCGTCTGACTCAAATGCGATTATTAAAAGTGGGCTGTTCGGTTCCAACAAACTAAAGCCTTGCAAGTTTATAGGCACAATTGCTTCAGGCTCCTCCTACGGGGGATCTGATAGAGTGTCTTTTGAATAGACTCAAAGAAACACATTTTCACACCTGTCAGGCCTAGATTAATATCCCTGTTAATTGCACTTTAAGAACGGCCAATTAGTTCTAGTTATAGAAGCTTTCATGGGTAAGGGGAGAAGCAGCCTGTTATCACCATCAGGACTCATTGTTTCCCTGAATAGATTTGTGTCCCAAATTGCGCGTGCCTCAGCGGTTGGACTGGAAGTCCTGCTGCACGCTACTGCAATGATGCCCCTAACCCGATTCAGTGATGATAGAGACAGCAGAGGTGACCATGATCATAAAAGGAAACAATCCCTAGATTGCTGAGATTACAAAACCAGAAACCCTGTTCAAACCAGAAGCAGTTTGCTGAAATGTCCTAATAATCCAAACTTATTTTTTAAGATGAGATCTCCTTTTTGCTCTAAAGGGACAGTATTTTGTTTGTAATAAAACACTTGCTACAGCAAGGAAAAAAACGCCCAACCATGCTGCTGAATTTGCAAAAGGCGGATAAGTGAAGTTCTGTCCTTGAAGTGGCAGCCTGAAGAGTGACACTGCAGAGCCAACACTACGGTGGGACACTTGAAAACAAGTCAGGGACCAAGGGTTAGTCCAGCCATTGGAACGTGACAGGAAGGCTAGTTAATAAACACCAGCTAACCCCTTCAATTACAGCAATAAATTGTTCAATTGGTTAAATGTCCACAGGTTCTGCCCCAAACACCTCTGTGAACTGTTTAATTAGCAAACTCTTGCATCACTGGACCATCAGATCTTGGTGAGCCTGGCAGGGACACTCCAAGGGGGTGAGGGGCGCTGCTGCCCCATGGAGCTCCCCTCTGCAGGGCTTGCCTTTGAACCATGCAACCTCCAATGTTTTAACAGCTCTGGAGATTATTTGTTCAGTGCCACCTATTTTTAAAAACAGGATTAATATTGTGCAGGCAAAATACAGCTTAATCGCCATTCTTTCCACATCAGTTTTCTGTATTTCGATAAGAGCCCCACAAATTACAGCTTCTCACCTACCACAAGATTAGATAGCCGTGCATATGAGATGGGTTACTTAGCACAAGAGATACCAAGTACCTGGAAACTGCATGCTGTACAAAACAGACCTGCAGATTAAAAGTCAGCAAGCCCATTTCTTGAAAATATTTAACACACTAAATTTGGAATTATTCACCAATAGTTAAGAACATTTGAAATATTGTAAAATTATTTATCATTAAGATTACTGGTGGCTACAAAGGGCATTTAGAGTATACTCATGAGGCATATGACACTAAGGCATTAAAAAATTCTGATACAAAAAAAGTTTTGGTAAAAGCTATTTTACAAAAACCAACCAACCGAACAAAAAAACACAACCACTTATTTCTTCTGGATAAAGCAACAAGTTTGACTTGATCAGTGAGGATCAATTAATAGTTTAAGACTCACATAAGTTGCCTTCATTGGACCTTTAATTACTTTGATAAACCCCTGATACTACGTATTCTGCTGCTAACTAAAAGCCACACAGTGATCCAGGGGGCAAATGCGTGGGTTTTAAAAATGTTTATATTAATTAGATCCATTTACCAGGAATTTCAAGTCGGAAAAACAAGTGGTCAAAGGAGATAAGTACTATTTGTTATCTTTAGACATTGAGGAGAAATTACATTTCCCTGCTGAAGTTTTCTTAATGCTAAAACTAAGCTAAATTTATCTCAGTTGGGAATAAAATACATATAGTTTGCCTGTGGAAAGCTGTAAATGATAGCTCCCTGTCTCTCTAGCAAAAGTATTTCTTTGGAAAAGGGCTTTAGGCGGAAATATTCATTCAGAACCAATTTTTTAATAACATTGAAGAAATCTACCATTTTGCACTTCTGAGAGATCAAGCCTGGATCCTCAAAGGATATCCAAAGGACAGGCAATTCCATTTATTGGGGAAGGATTGTGTTGGACTATGCCCTATCCTTCACTTTGCAAAAATGCACAAATCACTGAACTAAATTCAGGATGCCCCTCACTGAGCTTGCTGGCTCCTGGGATTCCTCTCCCGAGTACTGGTGTTCTCCCACTGAGCCATCTGGAGAGCTTCACACCTAACTCAAGCTTGAAGATTCTCCTCCAGGTACGTACCAGACGCGTCTACATCCGCTACGGGAAACATATATGTTCAGCGTCGTGTTACTGCTTCAGGTTTAAGGATATACATGGTCTTACTTGATTTAACATTTACATCTTGCACAGCTAAGCAAAGCAAACTCTTTAAAATCGGGTTCACGGGAAGATTTTTGTTGACTCTAATAACTGGGTCAACAATTCGAATGCAAATTTTGATCTTTATCTTCCCAGATCGCACATAGAAAAAACTACTGCAGAGAGACTCCTTAGGCTAATAAATAACATCAGTTACCTTATGTTCGTGCGTGGTGCTCAACGTTAAGGAAAACAGTGCTGTTAAATCGGTACCATTAAAAGCTTTGTACTGCCTGTTGTGTTGGCTGTTAGTGAATCGCTGGAGCGGACAATGTAGAACTACTCTCTTTTTGTTTTCTTTTTTTTTTTTTTCTTTTAGTTTTGTAGTACTAAGCGAATTAACATCTCTGAAGTCTCGGGGTCTCAGGATAGGCTTTCAGGCGACACCGATTAGCACAGCCTCACTGAATTAAACAGACTGAAGCAATTCGGGCCATTGACAATCCAAGGGGGCAGGGTGGGGAGAAACTGCAAATTAGGAAAACAATAGAGGACACAATACCAGCACTGATGTCCTGGCACACAGGCTTTTATTCTGGAGATAGTTTACAAGCAGTTCGTAACCTTTGGACTCCAGACAGTCTGTAGAACCAACAAGAGGAGGTTCAAGATTTGGCCTGAACTTTCCATCTAGCCCCGGCACTGTCAATATTTGGAAGATGCACTGGAACTCATAAAATCTCCATGAAATGGATGTTCGTTAAAAACAAACAAACAAACAAACCAACTTGCATTCATAAAATAATTTTAGACTTTATTACTTTAATCCAAAAAAGGTATTAAGGAGATAAAAAATTGTAACTTTGCTGTTCTTAAAAGAGATGTTTCCCAGAAAAATAGGTAAGGCATTGAACAAACCTGGAGTCAAAAACTAGCCTCTCATTCCAGATTCCTAATCTCTGATTTGCTTTAAAACTTTTGATTCTTAATCTTAAACTTTTTTGAGTTTATAGAATAATTCATAGAAATGGCACAGTTGTGATTTTTCTACCTAAGAAAAAAATGACTGGAGAATTTACAAAACAATATCATCTGTGTTCCAAGCCTGTCATTATTTCATTGATCTGTTTAAAATATTTTAACCTTTCTTTCATTCTGTATTGTAAACCAACTCAGTTATCATATGAAACCATATTCTCTCTCGAAAATTATTTAAACAAAATAACTTAAGCTACAAATTAAGGTTTTGTTTTTTGATAGTAATTTTTAAAAGATTCAATAAAAAAACTAGAGGTATGTATTTTATTCTGTGAATGAAAGAATCTTAAAATAATCATTCCAGAGACTTTCATGTCATGTTAACTAGGACATGTCATTTACTATTAACTTGCCAGAGCTTTTTTGCAACCAAAATCAAACGAAGTACACTGTTAATAAACAACACAAAACTAAAAGACAAAGAGTTATCTTTGAATTCTTTCATCATCTGGTTTCTTGTCACGTGTTTAATAGTCTAAGTCACAGAGAACTCAGTTGAAATAAACATACTTATACCAGTGCAAGGATAACCTAAATGAAGAAGGAACTGAATGCCCAAAAATATTTTAACAAAGAATTTTTATCTGGTCAATAAAAATACAAATACCTTAAATGCATCAAGTTCTAAACTTCTGTCCTGAACAGAGGCTTCTATTGTGAGCAGTAGATGCTATACAATTAAAAATCTATTACTTTATTCAAATCTAGCAATCTTATTTGTTTGTAGAGGTGGATCATTCATCAAAGGAGGAAAATTTAGTCTGAAAAAATAACCAAAAAGAGACAATTTCTGAGGTAATCAACGTATCTCCTACTAGTCAGGGTCAAAAAAACGAAATACCAGCTTACTCCGCCCGTAACTGTGAAAAAGCAAAACACTGGGTTTGCTCTAGATATGCTTCAATGCTGAGTTCTGTGTTTCTACTTGCAGGAATAAATAATTTGCTTATGCTCAACTGAAGCTTACTTTTCTTATTTTAAATGAATAGAGGGAATTTGTGTTTGCCATTAGAAAAAAACCCCAAACCAAACCAACCAACCAAAAAATACCCTATTACAACTCAACCAGAACCAGCTTTTTTTAAACAGTTCAATAACTGCTCAGATTTAAGATATTAACTCAATCCATTTTATAAATCAAGATGACTAATGAAGATGATCATACAATGCTATCATTTCAAGAACTGTGCTTGGGTGAGAGGTCTCTCATATACAGAAAATGTAAATTTTTGCCTTGGTAAAGTTCAGAAAAGAAGACTTATCCCATATGCCTTATAACAAGCAATTTCCACAAAGTTTCCAAAGCCCCCAGCATGCAAGCAAGTTCCACAGTTTTGACTCACCTGATCTATTAGGTTTTTGCCTTGTACAGAAAGCTCAAAGTTTCAGCACTATCTTGCCCCTTCATACTCCATACAGAGTATCTCCACACTGTAACCTCCTGCATAAAGCATGAGCTTGCCTATTTCTCTCCCCTTTCTCAAAGTGTTAGAACAAAGCTACACCAGCTATCCTGAGAAGCTCTACACTGCGTCGAGCACCTGGTTCAGACCACAGTCAGTTAAAAAATCAAAATAACAGCTGAGTTGAGGTCAGCCACCCTACAAACTTCATAACATACTCAGAGACCCTACTACCCTTATCCCTCCTGTCTTTATTTGAAAACAGCAGCTCTACTAACGTGATGCCTTCCTTCCCTTCCCTGATTCAGCAGGCAGTAAAAGCCCTCCTGCTGTCTTCTACTCCTCAGAAGAAAGGTTTAGTCTCCAACCTGAACTAGCCTGTCTGCAGAAATAAGAGAACTCATCCCACACTGATAGCATTTGTTTAAGGAACACAGGTCCAACAGAGGCGGTTAACCATTAGCTAGCACCCATGCAGATCGTATTACATTCACTGTGCACACTTGTTAAGGTATTCTTATATGAAATCTAGTTTAAGAGAAGCACTTGGGTCAATCAGTCTCCTCTAAGCATCACTACAGAGTAACACCAACTGCCCCAACACAGAACATCACGATGCACGCTGAACAAGCCCTGGGGCAGAGCTCCATGTTTGTAGAAATTATAGTTGGCAAATGCCTCACTTAAACAACTCAAAAAACTGCTCAGAAGGAATTCACAGGCACTAAAAATTCATATGAGATGTTTGTAGATTTAACAGACATCCCTAAAACCAGTCCATGCAAACATTCCCATACATCCATCCATAAACTGGTCAACTCTAGAGGCTGAAAACAGCATCTGTCTTCCTAAAAAATAGTGGAAAGTTACCATACTTTTCAAATCTTTTTTTTATAAAGTCTCACAAGTTACTTATGCAGGTCAGAAAACTATTTAGTGTTGCCATTATTTTCTATTAACCTAAATCTTGAAAAAAACTTCAGCTGCAATGATACTTTGTCATGTCACACAAATTGTTTTGTCAAACCCGAAGCATGAGATTTCTTATTATGGACTTTAATTGCAATACCATCTAGAAGCCACAAGCAAGAGCACTGTGCCAGGCATCACGTAAATGCATAGAAGGAAACCTCCCCAGCTCAAAGAATTTGCAATCAGATAGAGAAGGGAGACACAAAGTGAAAGATGGGAAGTGCCATTACCTTCACTTCACAGGACAAATAAGAGTATGTGTGGAGGCTTAGAAAGATTAAGACTTCTCCTGCAACTTCAGACTTAGTGTGGCAGCTATTAACATTATAGAACTTTTTATGCATGCCAGGGCTCACCAGTGTCAGCACCAAAACACAAAGGAACATCAATCTCCAGTAATTTAGCCTAAAACATACAGAGGAAATGAGTGCACGTCTCTCCAAGTCCTACTCACTATTTTAACAACCCCAGCTTTACCCCATTTTTGCACCTACACACCTCTCTTCTTGTGACAGTTGGTGCTACTCTTTTCCTGGTTTATATTAATTCAGGACCCAAATCTAGTGCGTAGCTTTTCAATCTTCGTAGCACAAATAAGATTAATTTTTAATTTTAAGGCCCTGATTCAGCAAAACATTCAACTACATGCTTAATTCTATCCCTATTCAGTAAAGTACTTAAGTATTTGCTTAATTCTCATTTACTCTGCTGAGACTTGAACATGTGCTTAAAGATAAGCCTCTTCTTAAGTACTTTGCTGAACTAGGGCCTAAACTGTGACCCAGGAGCCAGGAAGAAAAGAAAAAAAATAGATCAATAATGTCCAGTCCTTGAAAATATTAGGTTAGCTGAATGCACAAGATGAAGTAAAAAATAAAGATCACTTTGATTCAAGTAATACATACACCTAGTACTGTTGTTTTGTTGGAAGAGACAAATTTTACAATATCTTACTAAAAATGTATTTTCAAAAATTGATTCTTATTGCCTGTTTATATCTACAAACATGCATTATAGCAACTAGTTGAACCTATTGCTCGGTCTCGGGTCCATGACTGGAACCTTATAGTTCTTCAAGCTAGGTACCTGATGACTAGGGGAAAAAAATTTAGAGCACAATTAGCACAGCTGGAGAGAATTCAGTTTTGCATTACCTAAGAGAAAATTAATGGAGAAATTGGGAAGATGTCAGGGGAGGAACTCCATAATAAATGCATGCAGGAGAAAAAAGGTAGGCTCTGGTACTCCACCAGGAAGAACTGCTTGAGTTTAGTCATCATCAACAGATGAGACCATGCATACACTGTGTAATACATTCTCTTGCCAAAAGGTCTCATCATGGTGGTTCCTTGGGCCAGTGTGGAGATAATACAAGATCAGGATCAAAGAAGTCCTTGGCAAGTAGGGGAAAATGTATCTACACATCTAACTCGGGCTTAGATAGCAGAAAAGGAAAAATATTACTTTATTTCAGAAAAAAAAAAAGACAAATATATTGGCTAGTGGCTTATTTTCTTATCTACTTGTCTGCCCTACCCTTAGCACTTTGAATCATTCCCTGAAGCATCTTTCTCCAACATTAACATCCTAAACTGACGAAACATAACCTTTTTACTGCAGGCTCACTGTTCAGACTAAAACTATCTTGCCTATTTCAAAGGTACTGGTATCAATTCAACTGACATGGCCAGAAAGTACTGGGAAGGTACGAGTCAGTAAAAGCATCTCCAGATGATGTAGAAAGATGCTTTCACTAGGTGTGTGCTCACGCAAGTGGAACTGGATGCCCCAGATGAATTCCACCCTCAGAGAAACTGGCCTGTTGACATTTTGCCAGGAGAAAAGTCCTTCTCACAAATAAAGACCAAACACGTGTCACTGACAGGTTTCTGTTGGCAAGTCTTTCATGTCAACTGCTGCTGTTGCTCTTCCTTCAGGAACTGTGTTTCCTCTGCACTTGGAGTCACTGTTTTCATCTACCTTTTGATTTCTAGCTAACGGGAATGCTATTTAATCTTTGCAATTTCTTTCTTACACATGCGCTTAGCTTCATGCACTGTGGATGGTTCCACTGAAGCCTGAATTATGGCACATAAAGCTAAAACATATGCCTAAGCGTCTGCAGGATTGGGGCCCCAAAAATTGAGTATTTACTAGCTATTACCCTTTTGATGGATCCATCCCACTATAACAATGGATAAAAATGTTTATTAAAATCTTTGAAGATGAGAGGTACTTTGTAAGTACGTTTGTGGGGTAGGGGAAGTGGAAAGGGTGAGAGACACAGATTGCATTGGCTGCCCTGATGTTTGCCATAGAAACCACACATCATTATTCACAGCTGCAGGATTAAGAAGCCTACATGGTTGAGGTAGTTCCTCATGTTTTGGATAAGCACAGGGTGTAGTTTTTCATCTCCCACCTCAGTTCAGTCCTCAAAAGGAAGATGTCCCATGTGGACACATCACTCCTTGGAAGGCTCTGCTGCAGCAACACCCACACTTAGCATCAACATGCATAGTCACCCTGTCAACAGGCCTCTGTCTCTCTCCTACCTAAGCAGCAGTAGTCATGGCCAAGAGCTTAACAGAGGATGGGGAAGGGATGAGAAATGTTTAATCTGTATGCCCGCTGTCAGAAGGGTAGAAAAGGGCACCTGGCCCTCCCCTTCAATCACACACAGAGCCAGTCCTGTCCCCTCCTGAGCTGCCAGGGCTGTGGAGGTATAAAATATTTTCTAACAAAAAAAAACCCCATTCACTTGCCTGGGGGAGCCCTAATGTTTATTCTGAGGACAGTGAAAGATGCCTTTGCTCACTGCAGCAGCCACACATCTCTGATTGCAGTCAAGGCCACCTCAACACAGTTACAACGCATGGACCAGCCTCCTTCCTCCCGGCCGGCTGGATGTCAGGCTAATCAGTTTGATCTGACAGATTTTAATTAAATTGATTAAGACCTTTCTGAATGGACTTGATTAGTGTTCCACAGAGGAATCATAGAAAGAAACACTATCAGGAAAAGCACTAATATTTTTCTCCTCTCATAATGAGAAGTTTCTTGGGTTGTTACTCGGTTTTTTACATCATTGATAAAAGTACTTTATAAACACATAGTATATGATGGCTTTTGACACCCAATTACATTAAATTAACAAGTCTTCTATGAACAAACAGTATTTTCATGTCCTATTTTCATGTCATATTTTTCAAGCACGTTTGTTACTGCCAAATCCAGCATTTAATATATGACCACTTATCCCAATTTCAACAGAAATACATGAAATTGAGATGCAAAACAATCCTGATCACTTCCAATCAACCTTCTCAGAGTGGCTTCTTTATAAATGTTGGAAACTCAGCACATGTAGAAATGTGGTGTTGCTACCAGTAAGAGAGGCTACATTGTTCCTCACATTGGTTTGTGCAGGAACCAATAACCATTGCTGTTCCATGACACTTGACTAAGATTGTATTGGTGTTCTTTTCAAAGGGTTCTATATGGGCAAACACCCCTTTTGTCTGTACACACAAAACAGCACAACTGAGTTAGAATAGCGCCAGCTAGACCTAGAAATCCCTTGGTACTGGTAAATGGCAAGTGGTCACAACCACAACACCCACAAGAGGTGTCCCAGCACCCAAGACAGGCACAGGTAGTGCACACTAAGCAGCAGGTCCTGCAGCTAGTGATGACCGCTGCTGTATCACAGCTAGTCGAAAGGACATGTGCTTTAGAAGCCTATTAAAAAGTGACATGGAATCCCAAGTTCACAAATAGAAAAGCTCATTGTACTCTACTTATAGTAAGGACTTACTTGAGTAGATGGTAACCATTAAAGTGCACTTAATTCTTACAGAGAGTTTAAATTGAATGCACTTTGAAAAACAAACTCACCTCTAAGTATTTTTTTAATTTTCTCTTGTATACCAGGCAGAAAGTGGACTTCTTTACCCATTTTTTCTATCTCCTGTTTCTCCCTCCTTTGTAGGTTGAGTTTAATAGCAAATGAATCTTCCCAAGAGTTGCAAAGGATTTTGAATTCAACCTGAGAGGAATTAGCAGTGATCTTGTTGTGATTGAAAGGAGCTCAGGTGCTGAAGAAACACTACTTCATCTACCAACAGTTATTTTTTGCCTGGAGCCAGAGTGGTCATTCAAAATACTTGATTTTGAAGTGTCAAATGATGGTGAGCCCTATAAATTTTTTTCTGACACAGGCTGAACAGGAAAAGGGAATTCTGAAATGGCAAGATAATGTATTTGGAATGAAGTCAAAATAAAGGAGGGGGGGGAAAGCAATATAAAAAGGACAGAAAAAGGAGGCAAAAAGTTTGGAGGCATAAGGTAGAGAGAGAAGATTCAGACACAAGGTACTCTAAGAGACAGGTTACATGAGAGAGAACAAGAGGTAAAGCTGATGTTCTTCAAAGAAAGAAAAGATTCTGAAAAAATACTTTACTAAAGAAGAAACAAGAAAAATAATAATTTTTATTCCACAACCCCTCTTTGTTTTTATTTTTTTTATTTCTTTCAACACATCTCTTATGCTACATATGTCACAAGAAAGTCTTGTGTTTTGCCAAGTCAGCCCCATTTACTACAGTGTTCAAGAAACGAATTCTGTTGCAGCTGATCTGATGGTTAGTCTGAATCCAGCAGACCTAAATGCATTTTCTGGTGTTATTTTGATTAGAGTCTCACGGCTTTCTGAAGTTCAAATTCATTTATTGTGAGCTTGATCCAATAACTAAAGTCTTCTTATTGTACTGAGATCAGATTTACATGTCAATTTACAAATTCCATTCTCAAAAATATACCTGGTTGCAGCATCTGTTGCTGTTTTATTCTCATGACCACACTCAGACAAGAAACAGAAATTGGCTAGAGTGTAATTGTGTGTAGCAGTTTCAACAGAAACATGTATTTTGAGACATTTTGGGCTATTTTATAGATGCTTCAAGGAAAGAAGCATCAGATTTGCCTTTGCCAGAAACAAAAAAAGGGTTTTCTTTAATAAATTATACAAAGAAAGATCGGTTGCAACAAAAAAGACACATTCAGGAAGAAAAAAGAATTAAGCGTGACTGACCTTCAAGTTCCCTCTGCTCTTTCATTAACTGTCCACTGAGGTGATCCCTGGCCAAATACGGGCAATTCAGAGCCTGTCACAGAATTACAAGATGAATTAGGGACTGCTGCCACAAATTTACAGCTACCAAGGCCTCTGCTGATTACATTTTCCCAGACTTGAAAGTAATTTCACTGGAAACACTCTTAACATGGCCCCAAGATCAGCATCAGGACAAATGAGGAAGGGGAATAACACTTTTCCCTTCCAATTATCGGGTGATTTCTCCTCTGTGATTTGTAAGCAAATAAACATAATTTAAGCCAGTGTGACACAGACAGTGCCAGATCTAATGTGGATTGTTTGCATCTTGAAAAACTTCACAGAAAAAACTTGGGTTTCCATTGCTTTACGGAAAGGTGACTCCTGTATTTTTTGTTTAACTTCTGACTTGCAGAGCTTATTAAATAACTTCAATTATCATCCTGAACAATTACTGACTCACTGCACAATCAATTGAAAAGCTAATGCAGGTGAAACTGTACACAGATACGCTCACTACAGGTGAGTAACTTCACATGCATGAGTAGTGTCACTGCACTCAGTGGCATAACTCATGTGCATAACTATTTGCAAAACCGGGGCCTCAGATTGTAAACTCATTGAAGCAGAAACCAGATCTTATCTGCCTGTAAAGCACCTGGCAGTGCACCTATCTTTGCCACCACATAAATTAATTATCATTAACATCTGAATTTTGTCAGCTCCAGCATTCTCCCCTAACCTCAAACACCGAATTTCTTGCCAGCGAAGTGTTTGTGCATAGTGGATGATAACAATATGTACGTGAATATTTAACTATTCTGGCATTTAATGTAGAGCTGTTTCAAAACTTTCGATACAAGATGAACACGTGTAAGGCATCTGAAAAGTTTCTAAGGTCTGAGGTCTGGGTGGGGTAAGGGAAAACTTTAAAGGTAAAAAAATACACTGAATTGAAATCTTGAAATGCTCTGACCTTTAAATGGAACCTTCCTCCCCTCCCGAGGTTTAAGATAAGTTCAGCAAACAAAATTTCACCCTGACACATAATCTGCTGAATTTCTAAAGAAATAAACACTTTTTCCTTTAAAAAATTAAACATAATTTTAATAGGAAGAAAGACCCCAATTCTTATGACTACTCGTGACGGTTTCTACATACAAGCTTACCTAAAATGTAAAGCCCTCAGATTTTAACAGGAAATACACACTTAGAAAGAAACAGTTGTGAAATAGCACCTTGAAGATAAGGCACTCTGAACAAGATGACTTTTGGTCATCTGAAGGAAAGAATCTTCTTTAATCATTTCAGACTGATTGCTTCAGTTTGGAAATCTCACATTTCAATAGGTTTTTACTGCTGAACCTACAGAAACGGTAAGGGGGATGGAAGGGGATGGGAGAGGAGTGAACTGGAAGTGCTGGTCAGTTCGCTCAACCCTTTTGGAGTCCATCAGCTAACATTTTTAAAAAGTTCTCCTTTTTTCCATTCAGAACACTAGCTGATTTTATTTCCACTAGCAAAATACCCAAAACAAAACAAAAACAAATCCAAACATGAGCTAGTAAATTTAAAGGAAAAAAAACCCCACATCAAAATAAGAAATCAATCTAGTGCTAAGCAGTTCTTTTTCCCTCAGGAAAAAAAAGAATTGAAGGGAGCATTTTTGTGTTTGACGATTTGCTGTTAAGTAAATCTTAAGACAGCAGCTGGCTTTGATGCATGTATGGGTATTCAGTGCCACTCTTGTTCTGCCTCTGCTTTCTCTTCTGAGGTCTAGCCTTTGCTAGTGGACTATTTAGACAGCTCCTTCAACAGGCACAAAATACTCCATTGAACAGTGAAAGCTACTAGGTGTTCATCAGACCAAAACTAAACAGAAATTCAGAAAAATAAACAATCAAAAATAAGAAAGAGGAGTAAACTCTTCACTCATTTGTTTAGGTTAAGACAGAAATCCTATCTTACAAATCACATATCAGCAAAGACATTATAACTGTAGCCACAAAGATTGATTAAATTACATATTACACAAAAATATTGCCTCATTCAAATTTTTTTTAAAAGGCACTATTTATTACTCTTGTCTGAGACCTGCTTGGATATGCATGCACACAGGAATTCTTTACCTGCTACCTTATGACACCACTGGTTAAAAGCTTTTATTCTTTTATTGTTCCATAAATCACAAAAGCTCCACAAGTCAGTTTTGGGTAAGACATCTTTCTTCAAATTCTTGTCCAAGTCCATAAAAAAACCCCTTGATAAAATGTTATTTGTGTTTACCATTTTTGCAGGCAGTGAATGTCAGATTAAATCTGTCACAAAAAGAACTGCAGAAATAACAGCATATGATTGAAATACAAGCAATTACAGTGAAATCTATTCTGAATCTACCTCTTTCACTTCTTGTGTTGTGTAATAGAACACAGAATACACTCCCAATATCCCACCCCAAAGAGAGGAGTCTCTCTTCAGACAAGATACACCACTTTGCACCTAATAACTACATACATTTGAGAAAAAAAAAAAAAGGGATTTAACTCGGAAGAGTGACAAAAAGTACAGCTGATAACTTGACTAGAAAAGCACTTCCTTCAATCTTACATCATATCTTAGGGGCTCACCCACCTCAAGAAGCCACCCTTAGTGGCAGCTTCTTACACACAGCTCTTTCTTCGAGTTCAAAACACTAAGTGGAAACCTCACCTTGGATATAGGTCAGGACATCAAGTGTAGTCTGCTGGTCAGTGCCTAGGGCAGGTGTGAACAAGGACCGGCTGACCGCTTTCACGCTGAGACCTGTGCCAACAGTTCGGAATCTTTATGAAGTGAGAAAGTAGAGCAGAAGCTCAGAGAGTACATCTTTTAAGCAGGATATTTAGGAGCCTCTGCAATCCTTTTAACAGACACATAAATGCAACCTGGCTGCTTGCTTCTGTTTGTTTTTTTTTTTTCCCTCCACTCTAAAAATACTAACTCTTCTTCTGGACTAGCTGGAAGGGACTTGTGAAGGGGTGGAGTAAGGGAAATCAGTGCACAAGTCACCTTTCAGCCACCTATGACATCAGCCTGCTGCCCTGATTCCTTCATTAATACCTTTGAGCTGAAAACAATGGGCCTACCATTAAGCACCACACAGTTCAAGATAAGAAAGCCCTAAGCAGATAATAATCGGTGCATTTAGCTGGATTTCAAACATTCAGCTGCTTAATCATTTCTTCCTCACTGCATGCTACCCAAACACACGGGGAATGCTTTGGATGCCTTGGGCTAAGGAAGAAGGAGCCAGGGTGTGGGGAAGAGGAGGGAGAGAACGGAGCCACAGGATGGGGATTGGGGGGGAAGAGGGGGATTTCATTGGCAATCCTCTCCCTGGGAAATGAAAACATTTCTTAATTGCCATTAGGGAAATAGGTTAAATACAGACTTGGTAAGCTGCTAAGGGCTGGCTAACAGATTAGAGCGGAGAGCTGTTGAAGTATACTCATTTCCATTATATGACAGAGCAGGGAATTTTTATTAATAGTCTTCAAAGACTGTTCCTGTCAAGCATTGGGTGTGAGACTGCTGGTTAGATTTTAACTAGTCACCTTCCAGCTGACGAAATGAGGCCCAGTTCTCTGGCCCTGAAGTGACTGCTTTACTGCTTCATCCAAGGGAACAGAAACTGCAGAACATGCTGACGGGGAAGGTATTGTAACATCTGCCGGCTTTGCTCACACAAAATAACAATGAGTAATCGTAGAATCAGAGAAACTAAAGGCATGATACAGCATACCTGCCACACAGGAGGAGGGTGGAAAACCTCAGGATCCCCAAACACTGAACAGACTCACAAGATGAGCTCGGGCTTAACAGCAGTCCTGCCAGGGCTGAGCAACTCCTGAAACCTTGGGGCCCACGTGGGGAGGAGTATGGGCAACTTATGAATCTCAAATGCCACCAGTTGCCTGCTGAGATCCTCAAAGCCGTCTCCTTCCCCACGTTCTCCCAAGGCACCTCCTTCTGGTGGGTGCTCTTTCTCCTCACCTGTAGGTTCCTCAAAAGCCCCACCTCTAACTTACGAAGAGGATGATAAAAAATGTTTTCAGCAACGTGAGTGTGAGCAAACGGAAACCAAGTTTCCTTCTAAATGGGCACAGCCTTTACTCATCCACAAAACTAAAAAGCAGCTACAGGCGGTATACACTGCAAAGCTGAGACACCATCCTGTAATCCTTCGTCATGCAAAACTCCCTGGGGCATGAGTGGGAGTTTTATCTGAGTAAGGTCTGAGGTTTTTTAAGGGAAGCCTTTGTTCCGGGGCTCCCCGAAGCCAATATACTGAACTATGCAAACGATCATGGATTGGCAGGTGAAGTCGACAGGGGGTCATTTGAAGAACAAGTTTCTGGCAGCAATGCTGGTTTAAAGCAGTTGCTGCCACGCCCCTCTTTCTATCGGCTGACACACTTACCCTCCCCCACCCCAGGCTTCCCCAGTGATAAAGACACAAGTATTTGTACAGAGCATCTGTGTGCAAAACAGACCAGGCAACTGCTCTGGCGGTAAACTACCCTGTCTTGGAGCTCTCCCACAGGCCTTAACTTACACTTACATACAATTCTGGGGCAAGGAACACTATGGCCGTGATTTAATAAATAAGGAGCAGGGCCACACAGACTACAGACATGGCTGCAATCATTCTACAGCACTGCAGACTTCTCACCTGGAAAGGCCTGTGTCACACGTACCAGCATCGCTGAGTCTCTGTTACAGGGCTGCATCCAAGTCACCTACCAGCAATGACCCCTGGTCTATCTTTAACACCCCAACTGTGCCCAGGAATTGTCCAAAAGAATGCTGGTTGAGTCAGGCCAAAACTGCTAGCAACCATCTACACCAGTTAGAAGTGCAGATACCAAGCACCTAAGGCTCCTATGCTCAGTAGGCTAGCATCACTAGTCCAGAGGCTCAGATACTGATTGTTAAAGGTATTCTTTCTCCTCAGGGAAAAGAGAAGAGCCTAGAGTGATCTACATGTAGTTTTCACATATCCAGTGTGTGTCTGTCTGCATCACCAGACATCTTAACACACTTTAAAGTCTGGTGCTAAGTGTCATTTCATCTGACTAAATGTAAACTTCTCTGTTGCTGATGTCTGAAAGAGATTGATAAGTGTGTTGTAAATGTTGGCTGGTTTTCTCCACGTACAGTAAAGGAAGCTCTGAGAGAACTCACTCAAATGCAGGCACGTGAAGCTGGGAGAAAAATATGCCACCCCAGCTCTCTGCCCAGAATCATGCTGGAGACAAAAGGAGGCCAGGAAATTCCGTTTGGATGTTCTCTCTTCCAGGTCGATGTTCTTGCCTCAAGATGAGAACCTGGGTGTACAGACAATCACTGTGGAACAGCAACCGCAACAAATGGTGTTGAAGGGCATCTGCTCAGCTGTTCTGCATCACAGATTCAGCCAGCATGGGCAGAAAGCCCATTCATCTACATAACACTAGCCTATCTGTTTCACTTGACTGGTAACTCCTTGGACTTAATTTGCATGGAGTGTGTTTCCCAAGAATACACTGGATCTTGATCTGAAGTCAACAAGAAATGTACAAGCTCCCTTGGTTCTTGTTTCCCTTTATCACCTCTCATTCAGAAATGTTTGACTATTTCCCATACGTAGAAATTATCTGTGAATTAAAATGAAACCCTGGGCTGTGGATAGGTAATCTCCAGTGGATAGGTATTCTTCCCAGATGATCCAAAAATTGACAGGAATACATACACCGGGGCAACTAGGGAACCAAAGTTATAGTATGCTTATTTTAAAGAGCCTGGGACAGATCCTTCACATCTGCCAGTCATTTCAGATCAGAAGTTTTTACGCATGGTTTTCTTTGGACCACCTGTTTAGTCATAGCCATTCTAAACCAGCCACAGCACTGCCAGAAAGACAACCGAATAAGGAAAGTACGCTTTTCTGTGGTGGCTGCACATGATATCCTCAGCAGCTGAATGCAGCCACTCTGGTTGCAAGTAAGAAACTTTGGTTTAGGTCCATGGAAATCAGTGGCAAGTTGAGAATGCGCCTTTTATATGAACTTGTGCAATAACACTGAAATATCTTTCTTAAAAAGGAATTAACACAGTACTCATTCATGCTGTTTTTTTGGTTTTGGGGTTTTTTTTTGAGAGAACAGTGGGGAAGTAACAGAGGTGTTTTCTGTTATCTCAGACTTCCTGACGAGACTCTTTTTCCAACACAGGTACAGTTCAAGACTGTGCACCCTTTATTTACATCTGAACATACAAGCATAAACCTTACAGGCAAGTGTAAGCCACACATGACTATGCTATGGTGCAACCCATTTTAGCAAACAACATGCATTTATTCTAGTTCAAGACCATCTGAATACCTCTGAAAGGCACTGCAGGCTAAGGCAGCACCCTTTTTTTTCCCAATTAAGAAGATGCTGTCTTAAACGTCACAGAAGGTCAGTTAATGTGGTTTTTTTTCTGTCATTAAGGAAAGGAAAGGTACTGTTTTGAAGTACTAGTACGGTGGCAAAGTAGTGGACACACTGTGCTTTACATCAAGTACTTCCCTTGTCAACATAAGTATCATACAGGTAATTTGTCTTTCTCTGCAAGTTACGACAAGTCCAATTACTCTGAATCGTACCTTTGGTTTAAGGCACTCAAATTCTCATTCCATAAACCCTCTAGCATGCACATTCCTGTAATACAACAAATTCCTTTTGCCTGATTATTGCATGGGCATTCACACTAAATTTAAATATAGAAATAATGTATTTATATTAATGAATACTCTTCAGAGCAGTATCATGATATCTGATGGTTATCCTTCAATGGCATAAAATTATTAGAGTCAGTGGAAGAAACAGCTTTATAGTAAGGGTGTGAACTATTGCTACCAAGAGGGCTCCCAAGTCCTATACACTAAATATAAATAACGTCAGACTATTTTTTTCCAAAGTTATTCCTTACAATTATTTTTTCCATCTCACACGTCTACAGCGAGCATGTCTATTACAATATCATATTCTACAAGAAGGAAAGTTAACCTCTTCAGCAACTCTGGAATCCCCCATGTTATTAATTACATCTCAAACCACATTTGGCAAACCAAAAATGCTTTGAGGAATCCTGGACAAGTAGTTGGACAGAAGTCTACTTATAGTTACATAAAAATGTTGAGCTGGGAAATAAGTTGATTGTGAATTCACTCTTAAGAATAGACCATTTTTCATCAAAATGTTCCCTGCATCCAGACGCTTTACACCAAAGGAAAATGAAAAACAAATACACTGTATTCCACAATGGGTGAAAATCATCTTCTCAACTACACTAGAGTAGCTCCACTTCAGCCCAGTACAGACACAATATCAACAAATATCAAGAAACTGTATCTAGATGAAGTCAAAGAGAAATAAAAGCAGAATTTTAAAGATTAAGTTTTATTTTAAATAAATAATAACAAAGCGAACAACCTGACATGGGGATTGTCCGCATTAATTAATGCCTTTAAAACAAGATTAGATGGCTTCCTAAAAACAAGCTTTAGCACATTCATTTAGGATGTGACAACTGTGTACGAATTACTGGGTGAGTTGCTATAACTGATATACTGCTGAAGATAAAACTATGTGATTGGAACAGACTTAGGCTTTAAATTTTATAAACATGGGGAGGGTGACCCACCACTACTTATGATGTTAACAGAAGAACCCCCTCAGCTATTTATCAGAAAAGAAAAATTAATTTTAAAGACTATTAACTGAGCTTTTCATTATTCAGGTACAATATTTTTTTTGCCATCGACCTACTATCCCCTCTTTTATTCAAAACACAAATACACAAGCCTGTTTCAAGACAAGACCAAATTACTGTGGGACTGAGTTTGTGCATGAAAGGAAAAGAACACTGGGTACCTATAAACCTTTCAAACTTTCATTCCACCTCCTTCCCAGTTTGCACGGAGGAGTCTATTTTACAACTTTATCCATGTAATGGTCCTGCAGACTGCTTCTTCATGCCAGAATTTCTCTTTGAAGTTTGCTCTCCCATTAGTGTTTCAGTGTAGGTATTCAAACTGATGGCGCAAGCACAGCAGAACTCCAGAACTGTCCACGTTCCATCAAATACAGTTGTTTCATGTTGCTTGTGATTTACAATCTTAATTAATGCTCAAAAGAAGAAGAGCACATCTTGGTGGAGCATCCCGCCTCCACACACATGCACAGCCCTTCTCCCTTTTTTTTTCCTTTTTTTTTTTCCCTTTTTTTTCAGCAAAAAACAGTGCTCTCAGGGTTTTGTTGGACATTGTGCAGGATGGATTTGCCAAATAGAATGGAACACACTTAATTCTTTTCCTTTATAACCTTTGCAATAAATCAGCTACCACTCCACTTACACAAGAACAGCCATTAGTGTCCTGTCCCCTCCCCCAGCACTTCCCGAATTTTAAACAAAGTAGGAATAAACTGAAGCTGAGCAGAGCCAGTGAGCCCAGTAAATCAGTTTAATGAGAACTGAATCAGTCGTATGAAGTCCACTACTGAACAAATAAGGTGGACAGGAGAGGCTGAGTTTTCCATGGAGGTACTGGGGATGGCGAAGCAGGAAAGCGAGGCTCACGTACTTCATCTTCAGCAGTGACATGTGTCTGTTGTGAACACTGTTCTTTAAAATCACATTTTCTGCAGCTTGCTGCTGCAGTTCCTTGTTTAGATTTGGCTGTTTCCTCTCCTGTTTGTGGTTTAGTTCTTCCATGTTTTCCCACAGAAGTGGAATTTTCTGTTTACCCATTTTCACCACTTATCTTCTCTGAGATTCATTTTGACTCCTCCTTTATCCTTCTCAGGTCTCCCCTATTTCCATATTTACTGTAAGTGAACACATCTACACACACACATATATATATACATACTACTGTTCCATTACAAAGTTGGAAAGCGAGTATTTCTGTGTTTTTTCAGAAAATGGAGAGTATTCAAGAAACCACATAAACATTTGTATATGACAGCATGTAGACTCTGGGCATTCAGCATTAAAAGGGCCTTCTCAAACGTGTAAACACACACCCACCAAAAATAAAAAAAAAACAAAACCCAACCAAAGCAAAGCACAGTGCTTCCAAGGTTTTTTTTCAAACCAGAGGTAGTAACTTGCACAAGTGGGGCTAAGTATGGATTTTCTCAGTCAAAGCGGACCTAAGAGGCTTTTTACTTCCCATACATCAGGAATTAGAATGTTCCCTTTGCACAGTGTTGTGCTATTTTCCAGCATCAGCTACAAAAACTGAAGGACAAGGAAGTGCAGGGCACAGCCATTCAGACCACTTCTGCGTGTCTTCTTTAGGGCTGCCAAACCTCCTTGACTTGGGACTCAAGAAAACCTCATCCCATTCAAGGTAACCTGACCCCAGCTGTAACTATTTTCTAATTGAAACAGTTATCCCTTTTCAAAATTAAGAGCAGAAGAACAGCTCACGTTTTCTCTTCTGCCTTCTTACTTCCTCCGGAATGAGCAACCAGAGCCCACGTGTGAGATCCTGCAGTCCCATAATTTGGACTAAGATAGAAGACTGTAGAGCTTATTTGTAAATCTGGTCCTGTTTCCAGAACATTACTGTCTTTGCTGTGAGCTAACAGAAGAGTGCAATTTGATGAATCACCCTGAAATACTTAAACACTATACAGCCGTGCTTTTAATCCCAGCAGGCCAGTCAGTGAAATCCACTAGAGCATCCTGTGCTGCGTCTCTGCCAGTGTATCAATGAAGAAGCTATGCAATTTCTAGACTTGACAATTGGAAAACCTATTACTACTGTCACCCCTCCACCCTCTGCATGGCTTCTGAGAAAAGGCAACTATTTAACATTGCTGATTAGAAAGACAGGCAGGGTTCCATCGCGTCCTCTTGCCCCCTGTCTTCTCCAGTTAAGCGTAGCAGGTGCTCCTTAAGTGTTTATGAGCACAACATTTAAGGATGTTAGGATGATATCTATCTGATGAGGTAAGGAACAGATTACATTTTTTTAAGTTAGTTTGGAAAACCTACTTATCTACTGTCAGCTTGTATTTTAAGCAAGACTTTAAGCAAGACTGTGGGCTCTTAAGAATTCTACTGTGAATCTTAAAGCCTTGTATTAAAAAACCACATGGGATTTTATGTGAATCTCAGCCTTCATGAAAGAAAGAAATTAAGTGTCTAATCTTGGTGACAGAAGCTTGAAACCAAAATCAATTAGCACCAAACCCAGAACTCAAAATACTATTTTCATAACCTGTGATTTTTAAGTCAACTTCATGACCCGACTTACAGTTCTTGAAAGCTAGGGTTTGATAATATTACAAGTGATAATCTAAAAACCCTTACTGTTTGAACTGATTAAAATTTTTTCTTCATTTTTTCTGTAGGTAAAAAATTTTGCCTTAATACCCTAAGTCATAATAAACTCCTTTTCTCCCATCACTAGATGAATGCTTTGCTCTACACTACATTTAGCAACTCACTTCTAGTGAAGCCTGTGGTTTTCTGACAAAGCAAGTGCACTGTGTGTGCTGTTCTGAGTAAAAAAACCAAATGATAAAACCCAAATGATAAAAAAAAGAGTGCAAAGCAAATGATACTAACAAATATGGAGTTTCAAGCTTTTGTTCTGCAAAAGCACATTGAAGAACTCAACATATAACACAATATTTAGGACTACTTTGAATTTTTCTTTCAGTCCTTGTTGTTCATTCTAACTTTCCTCTGTGTCATGGGTATTTAAACTACCTAGGATGACCTATGGATTTGGATAATAAAAAAAAAAACTTAACTGTTAAGAAAACAAACAAAAAAGGAAATTAAAAGCAAGTCCTTGGCACAGCTAATTCACTCTTCACTCTAATTGGTTACATATATCTCTAATCTTTGTAAAAAGAGAGAAAAGGAACTGCATTCAAAGTAGAATAATAAAAGTCATAAATTATAGTTTCAAAGACTTTGGAAAAGAAAAGGAGATTTCACTGGAAGGTTGTTCTTTCCTTTCTCCTCTCACCAAAACTTTTTTGGGCATCAATAAAACATGAATCTAAAAATTATTGGTTGTAACAGACCATCATTCTGATCATAGCCACCAATGGGCTACATCCAAAGCCCTTTGTAATGAGAGTCTCCCTGCTGATTTCATGGCTTTGGATCCAGACCAATGTTTGTGCATTTCTTTCAAGGAGCAACTTTTCCAAATAAGCTAGGGTTTATCTGGAATTATTCCAAGGGCTACGTGACACTTTCAAGCATTTATATTCATCCAAGTGAGTTTGAGGAGCCAGTTCTCTGTTATTTTACATGGAAAAAGCTTGGGGGAGGATGGGAGGGAAAGAGAAGCACTGTATGAATCCATCTAGGCTTTTCTAGACCCTTCAGAAGGTGTTTCTCAGATTTTATGTCACAGGCAGGGCAGGCAGCAGCACACTATCCCATCCCTGTTAGTCTTTCCTGTGGAGCAAGCATGACTTTCTGAAACAGATGTGCCCAGGGCTGGTTATGGAGAGGATATTAGTCCCACTATGCTCCCTAGAGATTTTTAGAGCTGGGTGCTTGGCTGGTACTACAGTTGCTTTGTGTGTCTGGAATGAGGCAGGTGGGAGTTTGTCTGCCACAGGGTGTCTCCTGGGTGAACTCACCATTTTCCTGTCCTTTCTGCCTACAGGCCTATGTAGTGAATGTCCAGCACTGGGGTCATTGGCAATCCTGAACTACCCCTGCAGTTCCCTGGGCACTGTACATCTCCAGAACTGCAAGTCATGCATTCTTCCAGTTTGCTTCTGGTGCCTGATTTTTCAGAAGGGCCGAGTGTTTAGGCTGGGCTGGTCCTATGGCTGCTGTAGCTCTCGTTGTAAATGAACCAGTTCTCGGCCAACACCAAGTGAGAGAATGAGGGAGAAAGGTGATGTAGCATTTCCTTGATCTTTCACGTTCCCTTCCTTCCGGAACATCAGAGGCTCAGAGCATCCACTGTGGGGCACGCTGTGTCTCAGCATTGAAAACCTCCTATAACTGCATTTTCATCAGTATCTCTCTCTCTTTACTAGAAATAAGGACCACCCCATGCCTCACCATCTTCAGAACAAATGTAAAAGGCTGAAGTCATTACATCTACCTCCCCATAAAGCAATCTGGTAACTGCTCTAAAACATGAACAAGCAAAAATGAAACACCCGTTCTCACAGTCACGGGGTGTAATTAGAGATAAGGCTGAAGAACAGAAGTCCCACTCACTAACTGCAAACATTTTTTTAGTGCTTATAAACCCGAGTGATATGTTTAAAATAAATACCCAGCTACAAAAATACTGTTAACATTAAAATTATGTGAAAAAAAATTCCTGACAGACCTCTGGGATCTACCCAACCAACACTAGTACCAGAGTGCTTACAGATATATAATTAACACAGCTTGAACTATTCAGTACAAATGTTAAGCAGCCTGAAGCTTTACAGTTTTACAGCAGTACTTCTGCACATATGGAGTAATACCATGATTTGTTACTGCAGCAGCCTGACAGAATAGCAGTGAAGACAAGATCTTTATTAACTAAATCACTAACTTCTGCACTCCCATTTTTCCTTCAGTGGACACAGAAAGGTGTTCAGGCCCTTCAGTGCTGGAAGGGTATTCAGGTAGTCTTTATGGCCAACATCCTGAGATAGTTACATGTTTAACATCCATTGAAATCAAACAGTTTTGCTAGGATGTGAGAGACTATATTTTGACTCTTTAACAGCTTTTTATGGTATTCACTTAACAAACTTTCTGCCAAAAAGCCAGGCCAAAAAGTCCCAGTGCATATGGAGCTAGCTACATCTACCACATTTATATTAGCTACTCCAAGCAGAAAATACTGTGTTCATAAAAAACCTAAAAGTGTCTTGATTCAACACAAGCTGTTGCATAGACCTGCTCTTATTCACTTTGCAATTTTGACTGCCTCTTGCAAGCACTACTGTGAATACTCAAAAGCACTTTTTCAAATGAAAGAAAATCAGAGTATCTAGTGTCAGCAAGCCTTGTAAAGTCCATACATGTTTACACTTGGCATCAGATTACACACATTTGACTTCTTGATTTACTGAGCACACTTGTGTTTTCCCTTCTTTTGTCAGAAATAAAATACAGCTATTCTTAAGAGAAGTCTTTGTTTTTAAAAAGATCTAATTTGTACTGTATGTTGGGAGAGTTCACTTTTCGCCCCACCCAGAGAGAAGCTTGGTCCAAATACCAGGGGAAAAAAGCAAAACTCAGAAGAGGTTAATTTGGGTAAAGGCAATGTCTATATGCAAAATGTAAAAAAGAGAAAGAGAAAAAGGACAAACAGTGGAGTCCTTGGACAGGTTTGGGTTTTTTTTGCTGCTTCACAAAAGAAATTCTGCTGAAATCTTACTCGGAACATTGCCTGAGTAAAAAAGAGAAACACAGTTCTTAAATTATTTTGTACTTTCCATGTATAGAGGAACAGTCAGAACTGTATGGGGTTTTACGCCTTCTTAGTAGCCAGCTTATAAACAGTGTGGCTACCAGTGTTTCCATAGGAAAAACAGTGTTCTGTGGATAATAATAACATGACTAACTGCTTGAGCTTCAGGAGCAAAGAAAGCCTTCTACCCAAAAAACGTGTAATGTCTGGCCATCTATTAGCAGACCACTGGTAAGTAATAAACATTAGACAAGAGTCAGGAATTAGAGCACAATCTTACACAAGTGAAAAATCTGCACAAGTTTATCTTTCTATCTCTTATTTCTGTGATTCTCCAAGAAGAATATTACATTAAATCAGGTGAAACGGAGGGAGTTTTATTTGTACAATGTGTGTTAACAAGCCATCAAGTGGAACACTGGTACATAAGTGTTTGAGGATCAAACTCATAAAGATAGCAGTAGCCACAACAAAGTGAATAACTAGGTGAGACCTGAAATTTTCAACATGTTTTTATGGATATTTATATGCAGGAAAGGGAATCTCATCCAAATGTAGAAACCAGGTCAAATAAAAACAGTTGAATGATTTCCAAACTAATGCAGGCATTGCCCTATCATTGATCATTATGTAAATAAAAAGCAAGTTAAATCAAACACCATTTGTGCCTGTTAATAATTTGTGGGAAAACCATAATCCAAATAATTTTTTTCCAAATGTAACAAAGCAGAATTGCCTCAGAACATGGCTTGATGCCCTTTGCACACAGCCAACATAAAATCAGCCCAAAATAAACCATTTATGAGCAAGCAAGCAAGCAAAACACTTAGTTATGAATCCTGCTATCTCTCTAAATTGCCTGTCTGACAAATGAGTATACTTTGCTTTGCTGCCATGGGCAATCCTACTGAATGTTTGCAGTGCTTATATTTGCCTTACTTATATTCCCCCTGTCATCTAAACACAATATATTAATCGGGNTTATATGTGCAATACAAAATACCATATTCTGATCACAAGTGTGTTAACCCCACAACATTTCTCAGATATTTCCTGCAGTACCTTGTATAGTAATAGTGATTCTTACAAATAGCTTCTTTCATAAATCTGTCACAGCTCAGTATCAAATTAACAGTGACAGAGAAATGTGTATTTTCTTACTTTTATGACAGTTGGAGACTGTGTTGTTCAGAGCTACTGCGAGCGCATGAAACAAATTCAGGTCCACATAAAACCTTCCTGAGAATGCTGCAAGTGATAAGCTATAAATCACCTTTGCGTGATTTTTGTGTATGCTGTGAAATGTCGACAGCTTTAAAATTTGCATTAATTTGTGATCTTGCCTTGAAATTTCATGATTGAAAATAAAATTCCTGTTTTCAATCCAAGGCCAAGTTAAAACTGTACTTGTCCTAATTCCAATTTTGCCATTTCTTCAGAGTCAGAACCTAGGACCAAATGTGTAAGAGAGGAAACAGACACAACCTGAACACATTATCTACAGAAACTCAGAAAACTTTGGAGTGTTGCTTTCAGTTGAGATGTAAAATATCCTCCTGGGAATTTGTATGAGTGATTTGGGACCCCTATGTTCAACTTACAGAGTTATTATTTAAATTTACAGGCTACCACAATAATGTCTTATGCCTTTTCAGGGATTCTCTTTGTGCTGCAGCAATCTCTGCTCAGGCATTCACCCCTACACTGGGGAAAGCTGCAGTTTTGTTATTCATCACTCCTTCCTAATCTAAGAGATGCTAGACCATCACTATAGGATAGCATGCAAACAGCTTGTAGAATCAGACAAACCACATTTTAAATTATGTATATTAGGGTTCATTTAACGAGTTTCAAAGAATTTTTCCCAACTGTTTTATTAGATTTTGGAAAATAAACTGTGTGATGTACCAAAGAAATCCAAAATAGGAAGGTAACTATAGTTGCCTTGTTTATATGACGAACAAGAATGTTTCTCTTTAGGTTAGCAACAGTGAAATACATTCACTGATAAGAATTTTTTTTATTGCTGATGTGCAATAATTTTAGTAATTGAGCTGTGTACTTGAATTTTGAGATGCTGCTTGTCTGCTTTAGTAATCATACTAATTAGTTTTATGCTGAACTTTCTGGAAAGTCAAGATTTTACAACAGCAGAAGAGAATACATCCTCAAGTGACCTTCCTCATCAGGAATTTTGATGGAGCATGTGGAGGGGTGCTCACAAACCCTGGTACAAAATCCCAGACTACTTTAAATTTTTATTTAAACGTTTTCAAACAGAAGTGCATTAACTGCACTTCTGGAGGGATCTCCTGAAAATGTGTACCAAATTCCTTAGAAGCCAGAGCTGCCATGGTACACATTCCTGTGGTGGCTATAGCTTGGCCAACACCAAGCATGGTTCCTAAATCACTGTAATCTAGCACTGTCTGAGATGGTTTGCCATTTTGGTCATAGCTTCTGCAAGGAAGAGGAAAGAGGAAGCTGGTAAGTCAATGAACACCAGCCAAGGGTCAGTGACTCTTTCTACCCTGCAGAAAACAACTCATGAGAAGCTCACTATTTATTTTGCACTTCCATTGCTTGTGATACTGGAGTGCTGCATGAGCTGAGGACCTGTGAAGCTTTTCTTTTACTCCTATTTTGTCCCTTTTAATAATATTAATTTTCCAATGTCTGTTAACATATTTTTAAACTAAATAGCAAATACCAATTTCTTCATTGACAGGATATGAAGATGAAAATGCGTACAGATGGGACCCTCCCAAAAAGCTTGTATGAGAAAGATGAAGGGAGATATAGTCCCTGTCTAAGCACTACAAAGGTCTGCAGGAGACACTGTTAAAAAGTGTGCTCTGTGTCTTGAGATTTTTCACCTATGGTTTCTGGTTAAGAGCTATAACCTTTGAAGTATTACAGCAATTCTATACTGGGTGGGATGCGAATGGAGTAACAGATACTAAATTACAATTTGATTAACCTACTTAGCAAGGTTCAAATGACAAATGTGACTTCAGTGAAATTATTTTGTTGAAAACAAAAACTTCTGTAGACTACTTAAAAGATATGAGGATGTTCAATACTGTTACAGTGATTTAATGAGTATTTGGTTTCACTGCAACACTGGAAAATCAAACAAGGTAGTTTGAGTTTGAGTAAATTCTGATCAAAGGCTCTCAGTATTTTCAGTTTTATTTTAACAAAGTTTATAATTTTTGTATTGCTGAACTTTGTTTAAATTAGTAATGTAAAGTGTCTCCATTGTACAAAGTCTGTGTCACTTTCTTTGCCTAACACAGTGAGTGGATGCCACCTACCAAGCCTGCCCTGCACGGCTCCCATGTAGGGTTGGTTTGCTTGGCAGTTGAGGTCACCTGGGCTTCCTCAGCTAATGCTGAGCAGTACCACACTTCACATGTCAGCCTTTCAGACTGCACCTCTAAAGACAAAATACTTTTGTTTTTTTATCTCCCTTCAATCAATCCGCCAAGCACCGGCCATGGGGCCAGTTCATTTTGTTCTAGCATTTGACTCTTTTTGATTAGCTAGTGCATCCAAGACCTCCACCTTCCAATCAGTTCCCCTCTGATGTACAGTGCACAACTGTGACTGGGGTTTTTGAAGGGCAGCTGCTTCTAGTCCATCACAGCCAAGGCCCTTTGTGCAGTGATGTATTTCCCATTACTGTGTGCCAAGGACTGTGTAGGTCCTTTGGTAGGCACAGTCTCATCTGGAACCCCCAAGCTTCATTACAGACAAAAAAAAGATAACTGAGGCAAAAGAAATACACAGTTAGTAAAACTAATTGGAGGAAAGTTTTGTGGCAATTGAGAATGCCTCAGAAAAAAAAAAAAAAGAAGAAGAAATAACTTCTAGATAAAATTAGCAATTGTACTGAATACCTCCACCATGGCAGTCAAGTGACAATGAGAAACAGGAAATCTCACTTACTTGACTAAGTGAGAAAGGCTGTAGACCTTTAATCGTCTAACTATAATTTCCAGTATTTTGCATTGCTCACTTTATGGAGCCAGAAAAAGACAAGAGACCCCATATAAACATGAAGCAGTATTACAGGAAACATGCGCTTTTGTTAATTTCAGGGAGGTGCTCGCCACATTTGTTTACAGAATCACTCATTCTGTTTACAGGGACCTTGACTACATGAGTATCATTTTTCCTCTCTGTGATTTTTATACACTGTGCACTCATTCTGAAAGTAAGTCAGTGGACCCTGTTTTATGCTGTTCAAGCCTAACACTGCAACATAGTCATTACAATGCTTCCTATGTGCATTAGATATTGAAAGGGCTGACCCCAAAATAAAACGATGCAAAACATATTAGCGCTGAAACCAAATGCTGCTGTGCTGGGAGAAATGGGAAGATATGAGTCCGCCTGTAGCACTGTAATAGCAGTGGGGACTCCTCAGCCAGGCTGCAAAGTCCTCTGCCAGGGCTGGGCAGGAGAAAGCAAGCCCAGGGCCAGCAGCTTGGAAAGGAGGAGAGTGGGGACCAGGGGATCTGGCATAATGACAGAGGAGAAATGAAAAGCAAAAGGCAGAACAAGGGAAAATGCATGCTGAAACTTGAAGGAAATCAAAGTGAAAGAAACAGGTGTGGACAAGTAGATAAATGATGAGGTGAAAAACAACCAGTTGTGATTCTTATTTTCAAAAATAAAAGAGTAGATGAGAAAGGAGGAGCAAGCCCACCCTTTAGATAGGACACAGGAAAAGGAAAGGTGAGAAGGAAAGTCAACATGAAAAATGGAAAAGTAAAGAGGGAAAAGGGAGAAAAACCTCAAGAAAAAGGAGAAATCTGTGAAGCTTCCCACCCCCCAACCCTCCCCCCCAAAAATAATAATTCTTCCTTGTCTTGTTTTTCTCTTGGAAAAAAAATGCAGACTGAAAGAAAGCAAAAGGATGATTACAGTCTGACAGTAAGGAGATAAAGGAGGAGAACAAATTGGATATGAACCGTATTCATCAGAGGATATGTAATGGAGTAGCTGAATTCGAGTACACTGCAATGCAAAAAGAACATTTCTTAAGGAGGAAAACTATCTGTCCAGCAGAATTCCTGAAATATTACTGCAAGCCCACAACTTTGTCCAAGAACCAGTAAATAAAACTTTTGTCTGAAACTTTTCCCACCATTCCAAGACAGTTGGTATTTAATCTAAATAACCTCCTGCTGAGTGTTGATTGCAGCCTGTAGCTCTGCAATCCAGCCTCATCACAGCCCAGTCTAAATAGAGCTTTAATAAATACTCAGCTTAAATTCATTCAAATTCCAACTTGCTTAGAGTATGATCTCTATTTCCGAACGCATAATGGCTGAACCAAAATCTGGAACCTTGTGACGATTGTGGAATGCAGGATTTTCATGTTGAGACTCCAGCTTTAGGACTGTTGTGAAGTCACTTCTGTTTGGTGTATCAGCAATTTTGGCTGGAAAAAATAGCATGTGTTTTCAAATACACAGTTAAATCTGCAGCTATGGCCAGACTACAGTATTACAAATGCCTCAATGATACATAGGCCCACCAGCACTGCATCTCAGAGATTGACAAGGGAGACTATGACTGTATTTGTTTCAGCCCACATTCTTCCCACCTCACTCCAAATGTTGCTTTTGCAACTGGTTTGCTCTGCCCATATGTATTCATTTTAATGGCATAGGCACCTGCCTTTTCCATGCCTACCTTGAATCCCACCGAGCCACCCCCCACTACAGCAAATCCTCACTGAACAATAACAAATTTATTGACACTCACAGGGGTCCAAATATGAGAAAATCAGATTTGTTCAAGTCCAAACTTCACGGGAATCTGGAGCACAAAAAACTGCGGGCACCATTTCTAATTACATGGGCATTTGGAAGCTCCCTAGAGACCTACTGTCCTGCTGATATTTTTACCTTGAGGGAAAAAAATTAAGAGTGTCTGTAAGCAGAGGAGAAGGACTCTCCCAGTCCTCACTTAAATGCAAAGCACTTGCTGTGGCAAGAGAGCTGGGACTGCAGTTGCTCTGTCAGCCAGATACCTCTTCCAAAATAGCCTCTTCCCACCTGCCAGGTCCAATCAGCAGCCCAGAGGAGGGCTTTTATGGAGTCCAACTATTGTTTCCTCCTGCCTTAGATCCAGTGACCCAATCCTAACACCATTCCCACTCCCAACATTACTGCACTGACTGACAGGGTCAGTCCTTGCTAGATGTCACTAAATCAACATCCCTGCAGGTTTCTTTCCAAAGGGAGAATACACTGTCCCGGGTGACCTTCAGAGTTCACAAGTGACTGACGCAGAAGCCCCACACCATCCATCACTCCAGCAGGAAGGGACATTTGCAGAGGATCAGAATGGCAAGGGACTGCCATGAACTTCCTGCACCCTCCTTCCCCACATACCGAGCACCACTGTTTCCAGTGATTCATTTATCAGGAGAAGGGAATGGAAGGTGAAGTCAATGAAGCTGCACTGCCTGCAGCAGAGGTCAGGCCCAGAAGGGAACCTGAAGTGCGCATACACACATACACACAAGAGACACAGAGAGAGGGCAAGTATGTTTTCTATTAGCTGCCTGCTATAAATATTACCTTTCAGGTCAAATATTTTGTTTTGAAAATAGCCAAATCCCAAGGACTGCTTCCACCCATCAATCTAAAAGAAGGGGAAAGAAATGTCAATGCTTTCTACATCCAAAATCAGCTCAAAACAAACAAGGTCACGGCTGTCTCATAGCTAACACTGATGAGCAAATTCTATCAGCTCCTCTTTTGTCCCTTACCTAGGTAAGAGAAAAGCCGCATTTCTGATGCATGGAAGAGCAATTCACTGGACAATACCTAAAGGAGCAGTCCTTCATGTGAGCTGTGATCTGAAGTGCCTATAAAACAAATCTAGAACTGACCAAACTGATTTGTGACATGAACATGTGATGCAGTTAATGCTCTGCCACAAAAAGGTATTAAACCATATAACTAAAAGTAATAGATTACAGGGTGGATTAATTTGCCAGGAGATATGAATCTGCTTTGATTAATACCCTCTTTACAATTTAACAATGGCCTTAATGGCCTTATTTAAAAACAAACAAGCAATAAACACTCCTTCACCATTTATTACATATTGCTCTCTGAGGAATATTTGTGGAAAACCAACTGGTTGGCTGACAAGTACAACCTGAGACCTGACAAACAGTCCTGTTTTCCTTAATGCAGACCTCATCAGGCATAGGAGGAGTCTGGGGGACACAGACCAGGAGATTGCTTTCTGAAATCCCTCCACCTGTCCTGTTTTGGTATCTGTAACAGCTCACAGCCCCAGCTGTGTGCAGGCAGTCACTAGGAGCACGTCTTCTGCCCCATGCCAACGCAGGAACCGCGCTGGTCACCTTTTCCACTGGTGTCTTCTCTCTCCATTTGCTGAGCAAATGGCAGAGGGGAGGCCTGTGTTACTCTGCTCACAGCCACACAGTGTGTCAGGAATCTGGGCAACACAGGTATCGCAAGTTGGCCGTTCTGACTTACACACTGACCTTCCTAGGAGAGATGAGTTTTCATTCACTTACACTGGGAGGTCAAGCACTGAACTGAGTTTTGTAAGGTAGCATGTAAACGTAACAACATCAAAACCCAAACCAACTCACTCCCTTCTAAATACACTATCATCAGCCTCACAAACTTTTTTCATTCTTGCAGCTGCAATTACATATGGTAACTCTTCACAGTGTATGGTAAATACACTGGTAAATAGTCTGCTTATGTTTTGAAAAATAAGAGAAGGTTAATAAAAAGTGTCAACATTCCAGTCCTGGAGCAGAGTGACTTACCTGGTATGCTAGCTCTGCCCCATGAGTTCATGGGATGGGAGGAGGGGACTCAAGGCACACCTTACCTATCACTTCTCATTCTCATACTCCCTATGGCAAAAGTGTAACAGGCAACTCCGTGCTCAAGCTCTTTCCTGAAGTTCAAATATATCCATTTTCCCTAACCATAGCCATGCTAGCAGTTACACTGCTTAGCCAGCCATTAACCATTTTTAGACACCAGTGCAGCCAGCACTGTATTGGCAGAGCTGGAAATATCAGTACCTTCTAGGACGGAGAGGTAAGAAGTGGGACAGTAGAAATAGCTATTACCACCTGTGCCACATATTAGTAACTTGGCAGCTGAAACACCATTACAACCTAACTGGAAGCCCAGACCTTGAAAGTGCTTTTCCAGTGGAAACCTGATACCCTACTGTGGTCTGTTCTGATTCTGGGTGCAGCAGGGATCAGGGAAGGTAGGGATCACAGGGCAACCCTTCTATCCTGAGTACTCCAAGTCGCTGCACCAAGAATGCATGTGCCACAATAGCGACTATTCCGCTGTGATAATGTGTGGGACCCCTTTAACTTTCAATAATCAAGTTAAACATGTCTTTAACTAACTGCTAAATCTCATCTGCATCCCTGACTGACTCTCCTAACATGTGCAGTACTTATATAGGAGCTGAGGATTTCTTCTCAAACGAGCCAGCACTATTTCATGGTTGAAGTACAAGGACCAATGATCCATGTAACAGCTTAATTACAGCAATGTGACTGGAAGGACATTTCTTACCTAGCAGAATACCTAACCCATTTTTTACAAAATAGAAAGCTACTTGAAAGGCAGTGGTAGTGTAAAAAGAGTATAGCAGAAGGGCAGGTAAGATGCTCCACTACAGGCACTTAGTTATTTCATCCTTTACTATTTTCCTACCGCATCTATTGTCTACAATGCCATATTGGAAGGTTTACCATGTTCACATATCCATGGATAGAAGTCTAATTTGTAAATAATTGTGCTTCAAAGAGGGGCACTGTCAGATGCTATCAGATCAGGTATATCAAAACAAGCTCCTTTACACTGACAAAATGCTAGGGCAATGTAAGAGGAAAGTATGAAAGAGGTACCCTTAGGTATTATGTGGGTCTTGTCCCAGGCATAGGGACAGTATGAACAGTAGTGGGGTGAAAGGCAATGCTAATATTAAGAAGGTATACATTCAGCAAAGTATTAGTTGCTATATATACAGAAACTGCTAGGTGTGCTGGGAAGCAGAGGGAGACACCAAGCCATCTTTTGCCACCTGAGGTGCTACTCTCTGTGCAGCAGCATTTCAGATCCATTGGCTTCCCCAGGAGGGATATGTCTGCAATAGGCAGCTGCTATGCAATTGTTTATCGCTGTTATGGCTGCTCTGGTTTATGCACTGGGATGGGATTATCCAGGGTTTTTAGGTGATTGGGCTGGGATGAGGACTAGCAGGCTGAGACTCCAGCCAGCCAAAGCAGAGATCACCAAGAGGTGCAGAAGGCGGGTGGGGGTGGAGAGGACAGGAAGGATAAGCCTGTATCAGCCCTTCCACCCAACATTACAGCCTTTTATACACAAATCAAGTTTGAAGCACAAAGGTTTTGTTACAGACAAAGCTGATACTACACTAGAGCCACATCAAAGAGCCTTTTTTCTGTGTCTGTGCTTGGTAAAGAGTGTGTGACCTCTTATTTCAGATGTGGATTTCTGACATTTACCATATTCTGGTCACCTCAAGAACAGCCTACTGTCATGGCTTAACTTGTTCAGGTCCTTAAGATTACACAGAAACTGAAGTGAAACCCAACACACTACAGCCTGAAGTGTGGCCTTATGATTGCTTATGCATGACAACTCTTGGATGTAATGCATGATATGGGTTTAAATGCTTTCAGTTTCCCCAAGATGTGTGTCTGTTTACACTGCCATAATGTTACTCGATGGCACTATACATCTGCATAAGTTTATTGACATGCAAGAGGCAACATTATCTAAATGCTAATCTTTGATTTGTAATCAATCCACTGAGGGGGCTTCTCTTCTTGAGATGACTTTTGCTCTTTTTTGACTCTTCTCACAATTCTTCCTGGTTTTGCCTACCTATTGACACTGTTGGCTTTATATTTCTTAGTAGAGATGGATTTTATACTAAATATAACCAGACAGGAGGAGGACTGCTAGTCTGTGCGTCTCTGAAGTAATAAACATAGTCTTATAAACTGTGAGGCACTGAATAATGCAGTTCAATACTCTGAGTATGTATGTTGCACACACCTATTATATACAAAAGTTATACTGTGTGATCATACAACTTTCACAGTTCCCTCTAGAGTGAGATGAGATTCAATAAGATAACTGCTTCTGAAACAAAATTCATGCCTGGAAATTCTGCGTATTTAAATATACAAAGCTATTCCCAGTACAAGACATTCCCAGTACAACTGAACTTTATAGTTCAATTCACTGTAAAGTGAATTGAACATTTTTCGCAATATAAAACAATGTAGAAGATATTACCTCTGCCACCATAAAATGCTTTTTGTTTTCTATCATCATAATTCTAAAACAGAAAGCATTGAAAAATTTAGGTTTTTTGGGGGGAGTTTTGTGAAACATACCAGTTTCCAAACTTCAGTAATCATGCTCATGGAAACAAAGACTTCTGCAATGTTTACAACGTTAATGGTGCATCAGGGTGCTGGTGTGTGAAAACCAGAAAGTGAGACAGGAGCTAAAAAGAGTAATTTTAGTGAGATGTTCTTGATTGAGAAACACATGGGAAATAAGCTAAAACCTGAAATAACTAAAGAAGTAAGAAACTACTTTTGATTGTAAGAAATATGGTTTTGTAAAACAGATATGCAGTTTATTATTAATTTTAATTTACTACCAACTCTGAATGCACGTTAAGTATCTGCTCTTTCCAAGTACAGTACTATTAACAAGTTTACTTTTCCAAGTAACATTATGCTACACTGTTTCTCTTTATTTTATTTTATTTTTAAAACTCTAGAAAGTTTGCTTCAGTAAATTCAAGCCACACTGAGGTACCAGACACTCTACGTACTCAGATCCAAGAAAGGGGTATAGAAAAGGAAGAGGAGGGGAAGAGGAGGAGAATTGTCTTAAAATCAGTTAAGAAGGCAGGAGCTGGTTTTTTTGCACAGTGAAAAAGCTTTTTTTTGGGCTGAATGAATAACGTTAAGCAGTGTGAAACAAAAAAGTCTCAAGGGTTCCCAAGGAAAGTCTGAGTATTTGAAAAAATACTTTTCTTATTTTGAAAGGGATGCTCTGAGATGATGTGCTTTGAGAATGATTAAAGAAATTTAAAGCTTAAAAAAGTTTTAGCTGGAAACTCTCCAACTCTTAATCAGAACAACAAGCTAGATTCATAACCAACCAAGTTAATTGCTTTGCTTTCCACAACAGCACATATTGACAAAGTTATTATTAGTCATGAGATCTTCCTTTACACAACTCTAGCTGAAGAGTACAGGGCTGTTTTCCCAAAATTAAGGGATGAAAGAGTTCCTGTGACTTTGTTCAAATCACAGGATGCTTCTCTGGTTGCCAAAGGCAGCCAGCACTCTGAAGAGCCCCAAATACACCTTGTTTTTCCTCAGCACACTTTGGAGATAGGACAGGCAAGAGATAAGGGAGAAGCATGGAAATTCCCCTCCAAGTGGAGGAAGGCTGGAGGGGGGGAAGCATGCCGGGAATTTCCTTTACACGACGTGAATTTCCTGGGAGCAACACAGGCTAGGATATTTGCACAAAAGCTGTATTCAACAGCTACAGCAGAAAATGTTATCAGTCTTATTTCCATGAAAGGTAACTGATAATGTCAGTGCATTGATCCAATCTGCCTTGCGATGTACTTCGGACACAATGTGTGTTATTAAGTTACCTAATTTTCTTGCATACTTCTCAAGCCATCTTCCCACAGCGGCCTTAACATATATAACTTCAAACCACATGGCCATGAAACCTCACTGATCAGGGTTGCTTCTTGATGTCTCTTTGCCTCACACTACTCAGAATACCATTTTTTAAACCTTCCCATAAATAGGAATAGAGAGCTGAGGACTATTATCGCTCATCTCCTGACTTTTTCACCTGTTGTAATTCATGACAGGGTTTTACCACTACACTAACTTTAGTACCTTTGTGAAAGATTGTATGAAAAGAATATCCAATTTTTGTTTTCATACATTTCTTTTCCCCTACATTTCCTTCAAGAGAAACCAGAATGCCCAGCAGCATGGTGCACTTTACAAAAGCCATGCTAATGCTGTGTCTATTAAACTTCCTCCTTTTACTTATCAGGAGAATTGAAGGTGACTATTCTTACACCTATCACAGCCACTGAAGTAATTCTTTGTTTTCTTCAGAAGTCTCCACAAACAAACAAATATCCAGACTTAGGGATGTTTCAATGTACTTTGTAAAGCTTCTTTATTTAATTCTTTGGTGGAAGAAAAAAAAAAGGGGAAATTTGTTGCCTTTTTTCCAATTCCTCAGCTTCAAAACTGGCAGTGAGTAACTCCTGGATGGTTATTTCCCTCCATCATCCATTGTGGTGAAGTTGACACAGTAATTCCTAGCATACAGTTGATAGGAAAACCCCAAAAATGTGTTAATTTTCATTATAGAGTGCTAGAAGGACATGCAACTGTGGCTGAAGAGCTATTATGTAAAGCATTGAACACTCACATCCTATTTCAGCCAAGCACTAAGTAAAAGCTTATCATCAAGGGTATGAATGATCCCACCCATTAAACCACTACCACTCCATGGAAGTAAAGCTGAGGATATTTGAGGCGGGTGTGACAGTACTGAAAAGTGTGTGAGCCAAATACATGTCTTCTCTGTATCGTCGGCAGCATGACTTTGCTATAAAAAATACTTCTTTTTACCATCTGACTCTCAATCAAAAATGTACCTGCACTTTTAAACTCAGCTGAACAAACGATGTCGAACACTTAAAAGCTGTGCATTTCCCATTTAAGGACAGCCGGAGTTACCAGAGTACAAACCCGTGCAGGCTGAGAATTTCGGAGCTCACATCAGCACTCGGCGATGTGAGGGGGGAAAAAAAGCCAACAAAAAAACCCTTCACGGATTTTCAGCATATAAAGTTGTTGCAAGAGGTGCCAAAAGAAATCATTTCGGGCCTAACAGTTTGGTTTGATGGCTCCGCTAATTACAGGCCAGGGCTGCTCCCGCTGGGCTGTAGAAGGCCAAGGCTTGCTGTCAGGCAGACAGATTAGCCCCTGTTGCCCATTAAGACCACCGCTTGAGTGTAGGCAGGGACGGGGAAGGAAACATAAGAAGGCGGCATGTGCATAACCAAACAGGCTACCTTGCTGAAAAGAAAACCCCTAAAGCCACATTCTGCTTCATTAGCACATGAAAATAAGGTAATTGAATACTTCATTCTCCCATCCAGAGCCAAGATCCATCACTCAGGGAAGCGGAGTTTTGATAAAGTGGGGTGTTTAAATGAAGCAGAAAGAGTCTTTGCGTGTGTGTTACTTTGTTTATCTGAGAGAAATCCCACTGAAACGTGAGCGAAAAAGACATAAAAATCACTTTGTCCTATGAATCATTATAACACCACAAAGCCCCTCCGAGGGCTTATTTTAACATTATCCTGAAGACAGAAGGCATTACACTCGTTGCTGCCTTTATTTTTGTATCACAATCCACCTTTCTCTCGTTTAGCTTTCTTTTTTTTTCCTTTATACCTCTCCTTGAACTGTCCATCTCACTAGGTGTTTTTGCTGGCTTTTAACATCATGTACATCGAGAGATGAAAACTTCAGCGACTGGCAGAGGAAGGTATTTTAATCAAACTTTTCTTGTTCTTTTTTTTAAGTTATGCATGTTGCACATTCAGGTTTTGGTGTTTTGATTTTTCAACATTTCAGTTTATTACCAAAATATAAAAATAAATTTAATAAGATTTATCATTCCTAATTTCAGACTCCAACAGCTCCTATTTTAGTTCTTTAGCCTTGTTTTAGAGGAGAAAAAAAGTTATATTTGAAAGGCAAAACCATAAACAGAAGGTGTTTTATCATCTTTGGCAAGATAAGCAGCAACAAATAATCAAACTAATCCCACCGGCTAATCACCTAAAATATGAAGTACAGTGACTGGCATTTTCTCCGGGAAAAAATATTTATGCTAATACAGTAAATAGGCCCCTTGCTTCAGTCAAAAATGCCTGCTATGGTATTGCCACTTTTTTTTTTTTGTTTTCTTCAGAAAGCAGGAACTAGAAAGGCATAGAGCTGGACAGACTGCACCCTTGTTGCTTGGGTTTAAGTTAAAATGGTATAGTTTCCTAGTTGGGAAATTCTTATGATAATTCTTTATTGATAAATTATTTTGAAATATAAAGAAAAATAATATGACAATACAGATCAGGTCTCAGCACTGGCAGCTGCAAGGATTTTGGTAACATTTAAAACACTTTCCCCAGTCCCCAGCCTCTTTAACAGTGATGCCTAACAATATCTCTAGCTTTCATCTTGCTCTCTCATGTGTCCACACGTGATGAAACAATGAAAATGCTTTCCTGCTTAGAAATATGTGCAGTAACTGCAGCCCTAGGAAAGAGCTGCATTTTTACAACACTTTAAAGGTAACTGAATTGTGTTTGGTGCTAGGGCTGTGCTATCATTCCCTCTGGTTCAAACTGCTCCCACTACATCTTTGCTGCTGGTAGTGAAAAGACAGTTTAGAGAGATAACCCTGCAGAAAGCTTCTTGGTTTTCTGTGATTTAGTCTGCAGGTTGAAGGCTGTTTGATGGGTCATACAGGATCAGCTATGAGTCAGCTCTAGAGCGAGGGAGACGGCAGGAACTGGAAGAAAAGAGGGAGCTTAAGCTCTTGTGGACTTGCACCTTCTAGAACTATGTAGAAATGACCGAAGATGGACTGAAGGTAAAGCTGAAGGCCTGGGGCAGGGTCCAGTAGGTACACATTTCACCACCACTGCTCACAGTCAATGTAACAGTGGGAGAATTAGACAGGTTATCGTCTGAAGGCAAACATGCTTCAGGCCAAAGCTTCAGGAAGCAATCTTTAACAACTAGGTCCTACCACGTAGCTTTGAAATGCATATAGCAGCACTGCCTCCATAAAGTCAAGTCACTACTACTTCATAGCTTGCTCACCCAAAAAGAAACGGAGGGGTGACACAGCAAACAGGCAGTCCCACCAGCTGACAAGCAACCACGCTGCTGCTTTCCAAAGATGCAATGGGCAAGCAAAGGAGAAGCTGGGCTGAAGGATTTATTGTGAGGGAATTACAATACTCCAGCCTTGTGATCATAGCAGCACGTGCTGATGTTGCACCACAGCTGCCATAGGCAACAGCAAGGCTGGTAACCCTTTTTTTGCGATGATGGCTGAATAGACCTCCTAAGCAAAATTAGCAGGCCATGAATTAACACCCCCTTTAGTGCCTGCCAACAGAAAAAAAATAAAACAAAACCATGTGGCCAAGGGTTGTGTGACATGCTGCCACAGGCCTTATTGCATATTTTCCCCACCCTTTGACTGGGAGAACACACTGTGAAAACTGTGCAACTAAAGCAAACATTTCCAAATTATACCCAGCTTGTGATTTTCTGTGGAATAAATCTGGATAAAGCAAAATAAGGAGTCGACCTGACTCTCTATCTCAGAAATAATATCTTAAGTCAAACTATCCAAACAACAGTCTTTATCGCCTAGTAAGGTACTGATTTCCCAGGCCTGAGTACAGAAAGCAAACAATGTGCCCCAGGAATTCATCCAGAGCAAACTGGAGCTCTACAGCCCACAGGGAAAGAGAAAAAAGTGTATCATCAAAGTGCTAGTAACTTTCCACAACATGTTGAAAAAAGATTGCAAGAAGTCTTATGCACACTGAGCATGGACAGCAAGCTAAGCTCTTGATGACCACAGTTACCCAACACCCATAGCTTACTACTTCTTACCAAACATGCACCCAGAATAAGCAGTTTCCCTTAGGCCATGTCTGCACTCAGATTTCCATGTAGAATTCTCACAGTGCTGCTGCTGGCTTCCTTGAGCCAATGGAAAATTCTTCCTGAAATTCTCCGTTGCTGACAAAGGCCCAGCACTAAAGCGGCATGATAAATAGCATTTATAGTTGTGACTCTCTTCTAAACCACCCTTGTTATATAGAAATCAAGTCAGATGTGTCATGGAAGCAAGCAAAAAATTGACTGTAAAAGTCTCTCTACCTTAATAGTTAAAAAAAATGCTAGTATGTCTGATTTAAGCAAATTTGGTTAAAGGAGATGAGAATTACTGCTGGGAGCAATAGCATATTTTAGCATTATTATGACACAAATATGTACCAGCACACATCCCACATAACCCGCATAAAAAGAAAGCAAGTATAGCTGTACTTATTCTGCATATCTAAAATTAAATCTAAATGTTTTTTTTAACCATGGTTAACAGAGGAAGATTTAACAGGTGTCATTGTTTTGCCCATGTGCAGTCATCTTTTTAATTTGCCCATGTGAGAAAATAAAGCCATTTCATGAGAAGGCTGAAACTGATGATTAATTAAACAACTTCCAGGGCCTGGGGGGTCCCCTCCATTTGGAATACATTTCCTTTAGCTTTAAGCAGGCTGGAGGGCAAGAGACAGATGCCTCCTCGGCTTTTTGTTTTGGCTGGCACATAGTTGTAAAGCTTAAGCTGGTATGTGTTTGTAAAGGCTTGAAGATGTTTCTCAGTTTACCTGTCAGCTTTTTTAGCATCCCTCATGCAGAGGTGACACCCTCTGCCTCAAAACACAAAGTTTTCTTAAAGTGCTTGTGACAATATCCCAGCACCATCCAATGCAAGACTGGGCATCAATTGTGATATTTAAGTGGCAGCACTTGCTGACAGTGTTCTTTCTTTTATTCACTGCCACTTCTATTCAGTGCATATTCATATAGAGTAAGTGAAACGTCAAAAGTAAGTCACCTGATCGAAACAGGTTCATGACTGATTTTCTAGTGAAAACTTGCAAACAACAAGCAGCACAACAGGTCAGAGTTGGTGAGATGTGGCCCCTTTCCCTTTTTCTTACACCACTACTGCCTAGGGGACCTTTGATCTGAATGTCAGCAGTGAAAATACACAAACAGATACTCTCTTATTATATACTCACAGGTGTACATTCCTAAAACTGTTACATTCCATTACTTTCAGCTGTGCTTGAAAACAATACCTTCAGAAGTTGACCCCTTCTCTGCTCTGATTGCACTGGTATCTAAGTACAAAGCATCAGAGCAAGCACGGTATTCCAAACACCGGCAGTGATCACTCCAATAAATTCAAGCAGCACATGTAAGGACAGAGCCAAAGCGTTGGATGAGGTTCCTCTGTATTACTTACACTGTGCGTTGCTTTACAGCTAGCAGAGAAAGGGTGCTTCTCACGCTCAGTGGGAACACTTTGAGGCCAGGCAGCTGGAGTTTTGATGCTAAGAAGGCTGGTTTTAAGGCTAAGTCAACTCAGTTTTGCCAGTGCAGAAAGAATTAAAAAAAATGTTGAAATAGATACAGCCCCTGTGGATGTTCGGATGACTCCCCATAACAGCATGCAACAAATCATCTGTTTGGGCTGGGGCTATTGAATGCAAAAGCACATCCCATCCTCACAGAAATAACATTCCTACTTTTTAAAAATCAGTGTCCAGTTTTTGGCAGCTTAACATAGGAGGAGGTGCTCTTCTGTTAAAAATATGACCGTATACTTCAGTAACTGGAAAGGAGGAAAAAAGCGTGAGGAATTTTTCCATTTTTCTCTCTCATTCCTCTGCAAAGTGTTTATCAGCAGGCTGGTAGTGCATCTCCTTTTGTTAGAAAATTAAAAGTTGAACTGCAAGCATAAAAGCCACCATGAACCATGCAATAACCTTCAGGCATTTTAAGAGCAGCAGAGGTTATAAGGGCAGCTCCTGACTCTAAACAGCACCTATTGTTTCTCTTTCTTCTTGAATAACAAAAGCAGAGCTGAAAGCTATTTACCTGGTTTTACCTCTGTCAGATCTCATTTCCCCCTGTATTTTCAGCAGCTGATCTTATCAAATAGTGTAATTTCTAACAATTGCTTTGATCAGATTTTTCTTTTTAATTTTGCTGGGATACGTTTATTTCATTCTTGAATAGATAACAGCAAGTCACAGCAGAAAAGCACTTAGAAGACTTTAGGAGTCTATCAATGCATATTTAAATTAAGAGTAACTATTTTTAAGTTTATAGGTTAAATGCTTTCATTTTGAAATTCTGAGAGCCAACTTGCAGTACGAGGCTCTTCTTTTGCAAACACTCCCACACGAACAACTTTCTGTCTGAACCGTCCCATGTGTTCCCCTCCTGCTGCATATCCATATAACTGGACACTTAACTTGCCCAAAACCACTGCAGAACAAGGGTGGAAGGATAAAACTCCCGATCCGTCAAACTTTTCAGTGTTCTGCTATTCAGTGTAGCGTGTCCAATATATTACTCAAATTGCTTATAAACAAAAACCTTACATGATTCGGCATCATGCAGAGTTTTTGTGACTGGCCGGGAGGGATCTGTAGTTAATACAGAATTATAGAATCATTTAGGTTGGTATATAAAATTTTCTTAGATCTAGCCTTAAAAAATCCTCACTACAAGATAAGAACAATACACAATATATAATTTCTTCCACCATTTTATGGTATTTATAAAACTTTAAAAGAAAAAAAATGTGGGGGTGTTTTACTCTTTAGGAACAAAGTTTACACAAAACCAATAACTTCAAGCATTACTGATCTTCACTTAGAAAATAATTTTCAGGGTTTTTTACTTTTTCTAAATCACTTCCCAGCATCCGCCTCTTGTCTTTTGTATACTCCTGCAATTTGATTAAAAAACCCACAACTTGAAAATATGTAACAGAAATCTGAAGAGGGAAATTATTTTATTTTAGCTATAAATTAAATTCCAGTGAAGTATTTGCAACCCTAAAAACACCATTAGACATAGCAATCTATGATGCAAGTTTATGGTATTCAATTCTTCATCATTAGATACAGTTTGTAAATACCATACAGAAGTTTAAGAAAACCACTAAAAGCAGTGAAATAACAAGACTTCCCCCTCATATGAAAGCATCATATAAATTTATGCTTTTAACAAATTCTTGGATGAATATCTAGAAGTTCAATTTTCCTTTCTGTAACATGCTATCTATGAAATCTAATAATCTTATATTAGCAGGACCAGGCTCTCAAGTCAGTATTATATGAGATACTCAGCTGCTATTAACTGTCAAAGCTCAAATGGAGCTGATGTCCCACTAGGACTAATTTAAGACCTGCAAAGTGTTTCTGACAACAAAATAGATACAAAAACAAGAGTGAAAACATGCCTTCTTGTACAAGATGGAAGTATACTGAAGAGACACACATTTTTGAAAATGGCTCACTCTTACAGCCTGACAGTCCAGGTTGAGTTTTGTTAGACTATTTTCACTTTCTGCAGAGACAGTATCACCGATATATAATCGAGCCAGGCTGTGAAACGTGCTTTACTTTTTTGGCATCTGCGCTTGCCCTTTTCCATCCAAATTTTTTCCTAACTACAAACGAAAAGGAAATAGACATCCAAGCGCCTGTAAAAACAAAAATTATTGCATACATTATTGGTTTTCTATCTTTATTGTGTTACTTGAAATGTTGCAATTACATATATTTCCTGCTTTAATAAAATGTTGGTGAAAGGTTTGGTTACTATGATCCTTTATAGCTATCAAGAACTGACAAGCTGGAAAGAAAAAAATAACTTTCCAGTCAATTCAGAGGAAATTGAGTATATTCATTTCCACTTGCAGAATCCACTGTCTATCAGGCTCACACTTGTATGTGACCTTTTGCAGGACAACATCTGGGTACAACATTTTCATCTTATTACTTTCTTTTTCAGTGAAGATATTATTAGTTTAGAAAGATCAGGAAAACCGGGACATAGAGTGAGAAGAGATTAGGCAGTTAATACCATTCTCTTCAGAGTGTGCCCATGTGCCTATGTGTTTTAGGATTTATGATTTCTCTGTTGCTTTCAAATCTCACACACACTCACAAGTATCCCATCCTTCTTCAAAACCATCAATTTTGGGCAGTCATCTAAGAAACTTGATTACTATTCTACATTACTTAAAGCAAGTTTTGTAAAAAATATTTATGCTGAAATTCTACAAATTGCATTATAGTTCAATGAGAAACAACAAAATGTAGCTTGAACATTTGAAAATGAGTGACTCTCTACTCAAACAGTTTTCCCATGTCTAACAAGAATTAGTTTACTAACACTGCCTCAAAAATGTTTATTAGAGGCTTGGAAGAAACAGAAAAAACATTTCTACTTCTTCATTCTCTACTGCCAAAATATCATTGAAATCATCCCACCACACAAGACATACACACTCAGCATTTTCAATTACTTCATATGAATTATGCAGTTAGTAACTAAAATATTAGGAACCTTGGCAGACGCAATAAAATTATTCTGGGAAATAAATGTGGGGGGCAATGTTTCTAAACTGCTTCATGGCAGATATTATTAATAAGAGTGTTACTAATAACAGTTTTTAGCAGCCTTTAACTACACATACAGAATGATCAGGAAGCTATTTACAATACACCTGCAGCAGGCAAACTAGATGAGACTGGAGTTTTTCTGAACATAATGACAGGTGTGATTTTGAGGAGGGCAGCTACCTTTACAGGCTTGAAGGTGAGACTAGAGCATATACAACTAATAAAGCATACACCATCACGCAAAAGAAAAGCCTCCAAAGGCTTAAAAGAAGCAGGAAAGTAAGGAAACGTTATCCCATTGTCCTTCTATGCTTCTGGAATGTGGGCAGATCATAGTAAAAGTTTAAGCAGCAAAAAGATTAAAGGAAAACTGTTTAAGCCAAAAAGGACACCCAGATCATCTGGCATAAGTCACTCTACAGACTTCAGTGGAGATACATTGATTTATGCCAGTTGATGTTTTGGCCCGACGGCTTTACAGAAGATATTATCAATTAAATGTGCGTTCTATTTCGACTGAAAGTTTCTCTTGCCATCAGAGCACATCTTGCCCCAGCTGGAAGCCACTCTGGCATTTTTCTTTTTGCTAGAAATCACCCTATAGGCAAATTCCGAAATAATGATAATAATTTAAAAAAAAAAAAAGTCTGCATAAATTGTCAACTACTGTTTGTTATTACTTATCATTTTTTGGCACACACAGACATGCCAAGCACTTTACAGAAAATACTTCGAAGACAATTCCCTGCCCTGCAGAGCTTAAAAGACAAGGGCTGCAAACACAGGGCACTGCTTTACTAAAAATTATTCCAATTATTTCAGTGGCATTCATCAGTGGTAAGATGGTGCTTATTATGCATGTTTGCCATTTCAGGTCTTAAGTGATGAATGTGGCAAACAAGGGAGGATAAAGGAAAAAGATATTTTAGAGAGAAATGGTTCAGACCTACTACATTTGTAAATCTTTCTGAACCAGAACACATTTTCTGTGTATTTAATACGCCAAGTTTTCACTGAAAGAACCCAAACAAACAAACAAAAAACAACCAAAAAAGAACAATCAATGAACCCCAACCAAACCCCAAAAGCAAACAACTCCCCCACCCCAAAACAAACAAACAAACAAAAAACACCAGAAAACCCTGAGCCTTTGAGGCCTTATCTTTCAAAATGTAATTTTTCAAGTATATGATGCTTAGCATGTGGTTTTTATGTGATACATTGTTAATGAAGTGATTCTTAGGATTGGATTTAATAAGAAAGTGGAATCATGGTAGCAACAATTCTGGAAGAGTAACACCGGTATGGTTTTAAGCGCAGGCACCCAGCCCTACACAGAGTAGTACAACTTCAAACCCTGACAAGACTTCCGCCCAGCTTTCAAAGCAAAGAGAAAAGTGCAACATGGGACCAACTGTGGAACTGAAAAAGCTATCAGGTTTGAGGAGGGCTGCAGGAAAAAAAAAAGTCATAAATTATAATGTTTAACAATGAGATCACTTTTAACTTCACATTCTGAGTATCGCAAAGCCACTATCATAATGTCAGAGCATCCAAGGAGTGACACGTTAACTATTAAAAAGCATTTCTAGAAATACTGTGTCTTCATCAAATAGCTTTCCAAATGATAGCTGGAACAAGCAAATATTTAGTTTTAATTCATAAGGTAGATCCATAGTGCCAAGGAGTGACTGAAATTTACACATCTATTATACATAAAGGCCACATTTCCTTCTTTGCCCCATTTTCTGGGCCATAGGCATTTCATGGGAGCATTTCAGTACTATCTCAGATTGGGTCTTTCACTTTGACAAAACCTGACACTTATATTGTTTAACTTTCATTGTAACTATAATATGATTGGTGACAAATAAAGTAAAAAAAAAAAATCTCGTAGACTTCTTCATTTGTACAAGGCTTTTAGGAAAGTGCTATTACTTATCCATTATTACTTTTAAGACATAGGTACAATCTTGTTATTTTTCACTAGTCTCAAAGGAATGAATTTTGCAAACCAAGCCTCAAGAAATAAAAAACTGTGGCAACAATCTGCATTCACATATTCATCTTCAAAAACACAATCTTGACCATTAAGAAGAGCATTTCCAAACTTATCAGCTAAGCACACAGCACTGTATTTCAATCACAGTTACAAGACATGAAACACATTATTCTTAGCAAGCTCTTAACAGCTACTGAGAACACAAGCATTTCTACAGCTTTTGGCAAAATATAGCAGGTTTGAAAATCAGGAAGATGAGATCTAGCAATGTTATTTTAGGATCAAACCTTTCAAAAAAAAAAAAAGAAAAACAACTTAGCAATCATACATGCAATTTGCAGTTAACCTGTCAATTGTACTACTGTGTCTCTTCTTCTGTAGTTATATACTATGTTGTAATCCTTTAATTTGACAAAGGAAAAAGTCAGTATGAGTATCAGAGGTACTCAAAGAAATTTAAAACTCCCACTGTGAAACAGCTGTTTACCAGTGTGCATACTTCTGAAATTGTATTTGCTACTTTAAAGATTACTTATTTCAAATTGAAATTGATGGAAAATATTTTTTACTTCCATCCAAAATGCTCTACAGGAGTTACAGAGTGTTTTGATTTGTTAGACGTATTATACTGTTTTACCTAATTTATGTGAAATTATTTCCTCCTCTGAAGTGTTTGATAAGGATTCATTTGAAGGATGCAGTGTCCCACATACATAGCAAAACTTTAAAAAATTACACTGATAGCAATGTAATCCATGGGAACACTTCAACTTTAGAATTTTTTTCAGATAATCTATTTGGGTCTTATTTGTCTGAAAGACATCACAAGCTTAGAGGAGGGAAGCATATTCTGCAAATTCTTACAGTCCATCTGTAATTAGCATTTCATATTTATCAATCAGTGCAAAAGGCAGTTCATCTGAACATGAGAGCTAGGACTACAGTTAATTTGCCATCCATGATTATCACTTGGAAGTCACTGAGTTTATTAAAGACAACTACTGTGTGATAAGGACAGTAGAGACACTATTAACCATGTCATTTAAATTGCTTTAGTTGGCATCATGCCTGAGTCCTTCTGATCAGTATATCAACACACTTGTTGCTGGCAGGGACTCTGAAGGGGAAGAAGAGGAACTCCCTCTAAACTGAGTGTGCTGTACAGATTTTTACAGTAATCTATGAGAATAAGCAGTATTACTCAATCTTTGTATATTTGATTCCTAGACAAGAGAATGACAAAATAGTGACAAACAAGTGAAAGACTCCAAAGGAAAAAAAAAATAATAGGAAAGCATTTTTTCAATTTTCATTTGAAATTACTGGAATTTGCATTTTACAAGCATATTTTACTTGTAACTGTGATGCTGACAAACTAACAAAGACAACCCCCTCAATCACTTGCTCTGCCAAATTTTATGATCCCATATCTCTTCCACCCTTTCCTTCTCCCCAGCATCTCCTGCTTTCACTTCTTTAAACCTGTGGGAAGGACAAAAATTCTGGTGTCTGGAGATAATTTATTTTCAGAAGTAGAAAGTAATTTTATTTCACTTCTGACAAGAACTGTGCCACAGAATAACATAACACCACTTTTGGGAAAGATGCAATTAAGAAGGTGCAAGGACAATTTTTCTCCCCAATTCATACCAAAATTAATATTAACATCTTTGTAGGAAACAACCTACATGTTAAATTAGGCATATTACTTCCACGTGTAGAAAACAGCCAGAACAGAAACATTTTCATTATACCCTTTGCCTCATGTTTTCCTAAGCTTATGTCCTGATTAAGAAAATAAAGGACATCCCTTTTTTGAAAGGGAGGAATTCATCAGTTTACCAAGCATCTCAGATTGTAAAAGCATCTTAGCTGTTTGCTAAAAAATGCTGCGTTTTACAATATCCACACCGTGGCCAGCAACAGCTCGACATTTCCTATTTATCACTTCCCAGCACGAGTGTGCTGCCACTGAGGGCCTGAGGGGTAGGTAAATACCCAGGTACGAACACGTGGGCAGGATGTAAGTGTTGGGGAAGAGGCTGTCTTACCTTCCACAAACTGTCCTTCGGCGTCTTCAAGTGAATGATCTGGAAACACAAATTCAAACGCCCCTAAACTAAGAGTGCAACCCGCAGCCAGTCACGCTGCTTTGCCGTCCCCCCACCCTCCAGACCACTTTCCCACCGCTTGCACTACAAACAGCAACTTTCCCGTGGCATTTATTTTTTACTGGTGAGCCATAAAATTGCCTGCTTGTCCAATTAATGAGATCATCATCATTTTCATTTACCTTTCAGCATCTCCAGTGAAGAAAAGAAGAGGGGGGAAAACAGAAAAGCAAATGCATAAAAGAAGCTTCGGAAACATGAGTTTCAACTCATTTACGATCCCAGATAAAGGTTAATAGTTAAACTCCTTCCTCTCCCTCCCACCCTCACAAGTATTGATGCCCTTCAAGAAATGAAATATTTTTTTGTTCTCGTTTACCAGAGGCTAGACAAACTGTCAACATCTCCACTTTATTTACGGGTTGAGCAAGAGCAGTTCCTCAAACATCAACATTTTTTACGTTAATCCTGGAGAGAATTCACTTCTCTAAAACTACAAAATTTGCCAACTTCTGTAGTATTTATTTTTAACGAAAGAGAGCGAGAGCCTTGAGCTATCCTCCCCGGAGGAGGGGAAGGGTGAAAGCTCGGCTCCGCTCTCCCAACTTTAAAGCCCTTTTCACCTCCCTCCCACACCACTCGGCTCCTGGTAACTCTCCATC
>VYXB01006194.1:776732-815324 GCA_013397135.1 Pachyramphus minor
GGGGAGGGGAGGGGGAGCTGCCCGCCCTGTCCGGCCTCCAGGGACGGGAGCGAGTGCGGCCGCGGAGGGAGATGCTGGCGGTGCGGGACTGCGGGAGGGGAGGGAGCGGGGAGGCGGCGCGGCGCCCCGGAGCGCCCCTGCCGTGCGGGGAGGGGGCACCGCAGCCCTTAGAAATTATCCACGCACACCCCCCGCCTCCCGTTATTCGCCCTCCGTGCGGCCGGGCTGCTTCCCGGCTGTCACATGGCTCCTGCCGCCACCCCCAAAGGGTTTCGGGAGCCGCTTCACTTTCACTTTGGCCCCGCCAAGGGGCTCATGGCGGGGCGGGGGGGCGCGGCGCCTCGCCACCGGCCCCGCGCNGCGCCTGACAGCAGGCCTCGCAGCGAGTGCCTCACTCGGTGCCCCGCGCCTGCCCCGGCTTCGGAGAGGGCAGAGGGGCAGAGCTCAACCCCCTCCGCATCCCTTGTCAGGGAGCGCGGCCGCCCCGATCTCCCTGCGGAGCAGAGTCGTTAGGAGCGGCTCTGCTCGTGTCAGCTTTCCTTTCGCGTTTTATGTAGGAAAGAAAGGAGAATAATACGAATACAGCCGGGTCCGTGGGAGCTCCGGACTGGGGAAGGGCATGCAGCGCCGCAGCAGAGGGGTGTGGCAGGGGGACTGGTAGGAGTAGGGCTTTTGAGAGCCGCGGAGAGGGACGCTTTCTCTGGTTTCCTGTGGGGTTGGCCCCTCGTGTGTCCCATCCCCCCTCGACCTACTTGATCCCTTTTGTCAGTTTATCTAAAGGGGTTGCTGAAAATCCCACTGAAGACTTGGCACCATGCCTTGCACAGGGACGGTCTCCTCGGGCGATGGCCAGAGTCCGGTGCGGGGACACGGCGGTGCCTATGTGGGGCCTTTCCACACTTCCCACCGAAGCACTCCGCAGCCACACATAGAGACTGCTCAATACCTGACAAACAGCAAAGCCAGTGTCCCACAATGACACCAGGGATGGATCTGACCAGCAGCATTATTTCTGAGCTCAGAATAAACACTTCCAGGGCTGGAAGCATGCTTGATACAAGTATATCAAATGCCATTGCCTCCTGGCTTCATTTTGAAAGAGCAATTAAAAAGAAAAAGGGAGTCACATCTGTCTTGCTCCCCTTTTCTATCGTGGGCACCCTATTCTCATGGACATAACCCTCCTGTATGAAGTATTGGATTTTTCATGAGTGCCTCTGGTCTAAATGTTGGTGTCATTCAGTTTGGAGGGAAGAGAACCAGACAAGAATAGTAACCTACTCCAAAGAAGCTTTCCATAGGTATCCTGTGAAATACCCATCACCTGCATGATGCTTGTGGGCAGGTGGTCATTAACCACCTAATGGAACTTGTAGCTCCCAACAGTTCCTGAAAGACACGGCAGCACTTATTTCAGTAATTATGGCTACACGTGTTCCATGTGGAGACAACCTTGTGCTGAGTGAGTCAACTGGCATTATGTCCTTGCTTTTATGTAAGCTCTTTCAGTCTGGCCTTCTCTCAACAGTCATCAAACATGGCACAACACATGTTCATCATCTTTAATGAGCTGGCCTGTAACCAGCTTCGCCCAGGCCCTTGTCACAAGCATACTAGCAATCCCTTGGGTTTTCTTGAAGCTTGGCTGATGCCAGTGACAGCAATCAGGCTGCACAGACTGTGAAGCACTGGCACATGCTGGTGCTTGGTTCCTCTGCACCTCAGCCGGCTCTCCCCAGATGTCTGGCGTGTTTTACTCAGCATGAATAGACAAAATATTATTACAATGGGGTTTGTTTTCATTTTTTATTTTCGAAGCACTACTAGATAAAAGTTTACCACACAATATACATTTCAGTGAAAACAAAGTCCCAGCACCACACATTTTAGTATTCTGTCCTGAGGTTTCTGTTTCTGAGCTGCAACTGTTGGCTTTAAAACTCACTGTTAAATAGAACAAAGATTACTGTGACATTTGTGTTTGTGTTTCTTCATTTTTTTAGTGTTTATCATAAGGCAACAAGAAGTACTAATAAATCAGACTAGGAATAAATGCTGTTTCAAAAAACCACCCAGTTCACGGCCTGTTATTCTAAGTATTTGCTAACTTGAAAATTAAATTGCCGTTTGAGACTATTTCATATTCCATAACCTTAATTATCTTTCCTCATTTTCCCCTTCAATTACAAGGCCGATTTTGATCTCTTTTATGAATGTTTTTGTTCTACTAGAAACCGCCATGAAATCAAGAGCACTCAACAACAAGCTACTCTTAACTGGCAAAATATGGCAGAATCTGTCCCCAGTTACATAGTTCGCTCCTCTAACCCCCTCTCCAGTGACAGCATGCTCACTACCCAGGAACAATGGCCTGAAGTTAAGAAAGAAAACGTTTTACAATAAGTGAAGTACAGGGAAACAATAGCCTAATTTACCAAATAAGAATAGGGAGATATCATCCCTGAAAACAGTCAAGAGTAATCCAGATAAAAGAAGAGAGAGTGAAGAGATGATCAAACAATCATTCAGGCCTATCTTCTGATGCAGCCCAAAGATTAAATCTGTCCTAACAAAACAGAGCAAGGGCCTGGAATAATGTTATCTTACCTCTCTTCCCCTGCTCCCTGCCCCCACCGCTAAATTTTTATCAAGCTCTTTTACCTTTGGATGCTTGCAGAACAAAAGCAAAGGGACAGAAAATACAGAAAATGAGAGGAAAGAACCTTACTCTTTCTTTTTTAGTTTAAAAGGAGGCACGAATTTATTTATTTGTTGGTGCATTTTCATCACAGGACTTTTTAAATATGTGCACTTAAATGAACATCAGTTGTACTGAGGAAAGGCTAGAATTAAAGGAATATCGGGTTAAGTGTCCATCAAGCGTCCATGATGTTTTAAATAAATTGAGTGACTTTGTTTGTTGGCTCTTTTAACATCAAAGAAGTGGTCTCAAACAAGTGAAACAGTTTTAAACTCAAATGGCTAAATGGCTTTCCATCTTCAAAATTACAGGGATGAGTGTTGCCTAACACAAAAATTATTTTAATAATCAATAGTAGAATAATCTGAGGCAACCAACCTGTATTTGCATGCCAAGGTAGGAAGAGAACGTTTGCCAGGGTGCTGAGCAGTGAAAGGAGGGATGAGCAAACTCAAAGTTATCCCTTTTATGTAGTTTTCACAATAATCTAATTTACCAACGTTTATAAGTGAAAAACAGGAGGAAAGGATAAACTAAAATGTATATCTGGCACATATTTTTATTTCCAAACACTTGAAAACTCTGTTTGGGATTTAAATAGTTCTGAGATTATTTATGTTAATGGTATGCATGAGTCTAAATGGCATCCTGTTCTGAAAAAAAAGAGCTGAAGGAAAAGTGCTTTGGGGTAGTCTACACCCTTTTTTGACCTTCGGCTATAATGACAAGTGATATGGACAAAATGTGACAGAAGTGTGGTGCTGTGTGAGGAGGGTAGGCTGGATTAAATACTGTGTGGAAAGGTGGTCTTCCCCAATGGTAATTAGAAAAGCGCTTTCTCTTCCTGAACCAGGCAGACTTCCTACAAGCTTGGGCAGGATATTGTGCCTTGCTTTTTCTGCACAAGGTAAATAATATTTCTCTGTGTCCCAGTGATTGCAAGTATGATGGCTTTCAGGTTTATAACCTGTTTCAGCAATTCCACATTGAAAGTATTTGTTTCAAAGTGGCAGAGTTTACTTAAGAAATTTCAGCTAACACAGAAATTGGTATCTAAGCTCAGTCTGTACTGAGGGAGAAATTACTGTATTAGAGTCCTGGAAATTTGCTGCTTATTTTCTCCTAAACTTCAAATAGCTTGAATTTACTGATGGTATTTTCTTACAGGGTACAAACCCACTACTCTTCTTCCCAGTTGCCTAGAATAGCTGGCTGTTTGGAAGGGCAAAGAAATAGTGTTGCAGGTCTATAAGGGCATTTGAGCTTTTTTATTTTTTTTAAATTTGTTAAGTCACTGTATTTGTCCAGAGTACTTAGAACACCGGATATGCAAGTACTATTTGATAGTGTGCAAGCTGCCCAGATGTGGTAAATTAAAATTATTCTTACTAAAAGTCAAAGAACAAAAATAAGTGTAGAACTTTTCTCTTTGTTGTTTCAAAGAAATTTTATGTTTCATGCTTGCACTCTTTTCTACTTTCACTAAAAACAAATCTAAATCCCAAAATTAGAACACAAATATAAATATTTTCTGTAGTGATTACTTGAATTGCAAGTGAAAGTTAAACTGACTTTTCCACATGTGAAGACCCAGACAAACGTTCGTGATTCTTATTTTGAATAGGTCAAAGAGGTAACAGTTTAGACATTACACATTATTATTTAGGCAGTGGGTAATATTTTCAAAAGTTTCCCAGTCTGATCCTCAAAAATCTGGAGAATTCATATTTTTGTGACACTAAGTGAGACATCCTAATTCACACAGATGCCATAATAACATGGAGAAAAGGGTAGAACATTATTTGATTTGTTCTACTTAATATTTCAAAGTCATATTTAGCACTTCTATTCTGTGAATTCTGTTCAAGGCTTGCTACTAGCAATCAGGACTAAAAGCTGTCCAGGAAAGAAAGCTGCTCCGGGAGAGATTTAAAAAACATGGGAATGATCATACTAGTTCAGTCCAAGGTATTCAACCTCAAATTAGAACTGCTAGTGGCTACTTCAGGGGAAGACACAAAAAATGCCCAAAATAACATTTCTAGGTTAATCGAGTTTCCTCCTAAATGTTTGGTTACTTAGGCTTAGAGATGACGATTTGTTTTGCTTCCAAATGTGATAATATAAAAATATTATAGTTTTCATTTGGAATATAACTGTCACTATCCATCTATATTTTTCTTTTAATTCCAACAAGACCTTGCTTTTAATGGCATCTGATGATAGTGTTCCACAAGTTAACACTCCCTTGTACAGAAAATTCCTAAGATCTCTTTTCCATTTCCTCTTGTCTTGTTTATGTATTACTCATACAAGTCACGAGGGCCAAGAAGTTCCTAATCTATCTACTACTGCACCCATTTTATTTTACATATCTGTGTTATTCATCTTACCCCCTGATTATCCCATACTCCCTAAGGCAACCGTGGTCTTTTCGAACATCGCTGTTGTCTAGATCACTGACAATTCCTGTTGCTTTTCCTTGAGCCATTTTATTTCTGCTCTTTTCTTTTTGAGATCCTACTCCTGGTAGGGGCTTCCCGCTGATCTACATGATGACAAAGCTTATGTAAATCTTTCTCCCACGCCTGCCTCCCCTTTCCTTTGCTATCCAATATTTAATTAGCTTCCTTTACTGTTGCTGCCCTTTGACCAGAGGTTTTCACTGTGTTATCCACAATGATGTCCAGATTTCCATCCTGAGTCACTAGGGCAAATTGAGAGGCAAATCAGTGGATGTGCTTTTCAAATCTTGTGTCTGTTGTTTAACATTTCCCAAGCTGTTACCCATTCTCGTGGCTGCCTTGGGCCTCTTTGAAATTCCTCTCAGTCTGTCAAGCTTTTGGCCAAAGTGACCACTTGTGCCGTTTAGGATGGATACCACTTAGTTGCACTCATGCTCCTTTCGCCTGCCAGACTGTGGGCAGGCTGGGGTTACTCAACTGAGTTTAGGAAAGAAAGTGAAGGAGAGTTGAGATGCTTGGGCCATCTTTGTGTCAAAGGACCAAACTTTCATCTCCTGATTATGTTCTTCCTCATTAAACAAAGGTCCCTTGGGAAATGGTGCCTGCCCTGCAGAATGGGATTGTAGAAGCAGTTGCATTTGTAGCCTTTTGTGCTGTTTGTTTGAGTCCTGCTTATCACCAGATAGACCAGGGCATTTGGAAACAATCCTTTTTTAGCAGAGGGAATACAGAAGTGGGGTCTTTTACTTGTTCAGAAATGGCCTTAAATATCAGAAATACTAGAAGCGATTAAACAACTCTTTTCGCCTTCTCTCTTTGGATATATCTGCTACGGGCACAGGAGAGAGCCCCGTCTCTCTGGATTAGTGTTAAACTGAGAGACATGGTTAAAAGGCTAATAAAAAATCAAGGAACCATAAAGACTAAGTGATTTTTAAGTAAATATGTGTGGTTTGTTTTTTTTTTTCCGGAGGAATGCTCAGCTGTTAGTGTTACATTTGACAGCTTGTAAAAAGGTGAGTTTTTGCTGAAGAGCAAGAACAGGTTGAAGAGAGACAAATTCATGTTCTGAGATAAAGAAATCAAGAGGTATCTGCTCCACAGATTGAAGGTGCTACGTTACTCTGTGCAGTGTCCAGAGAAGGAGAAATCTGCACAGCAAAGTGGTCATAAAATACATTTTTGCAAAGAAGACAGGAAATGTTTCTGTAAAAAAAAAGGCAAAAAAAAAAGCAAAAAAAAAGCAGTCCCTCTGGTGCAGTTTTCCCATCTGGAGGAATGAAGTGAGACAGAGACACAGATATCTCCCCCTCGTGAACTACATATCTCAAAATGAACTCTGTGTCTTGTGGCAGCAGTTTCAGAGCCAGAGCAAGGCACTGTGCCCTGGGCCCCCCTGCGCTGTGGCTGTGGGATGCACTGCCAGCCCTGCATGTGCTGGCACAGCTATGGTGCCTTAACCAACACAGGGCAATCAAGTAGACCAGCACCGAGCTTGCTATGAGATCATGGCTCGTTTAAATATGTAACTCGAAAGTCACTGCATTACCTCTGAGAAAAAATGCTTGCTGTCTCATTCTTCCCTCAGGGTTTATTGCCAGCATGATTATATTTTCAGCAGTGACAAGGAGGCCCTGGTCTATAAATCTAAGGGAGATAGAAAGTGAGCTGATTATCAGACACCTCCTTCCCTACTCCAAAGTCAATAACCTCAGCATCTTGCAAGGTTGCTTTCTGGAGGAAAACAATCTCTCAGCCAGGATCTGTCTGCATCTGCTGAATTACATTCAGTCTGTCGTTTCAATAACTAAGAAATCAATAGCTTGCCATCCCTCACACAGCCCCAAAACACTTTTTTTTGGGGGGGGTTGTTTTTTTTTTTTGTACTAGTGAGGAAGAGGCACCTAGATTAGGTGAATTGGGTTTGAAAAGTGATTTAGGAGGAACATAAGTGCTTTCCTGAAGGAAGGTCTCCTTTTCCCACTCCCAAAATCCAACATGTATATCTCTCCTCCTGCAAGCATGGGAGCCCTTGTCTTTGAACACCCACAAACAATTACGTGGCGTTTTAAGGACCAGGAAGCCACTAGGGACTGTGCAAAACGTTACATTTTGGACAATCCAAGGAAGACTTCAGCAGCCTCTCAAAATCTCATTTCCACCCCCGGGGGTAAGTTTATTGTTAGAAAGTTACCTTTGCTTTACCCCAATGGCAAGTGGTAAACTCAGCCGATAAAAAGTCTTTTAGCTTCGGAGCTGCTTGCAGCTGGGAATCGGTTTTTTGTAAACCGTGTATGAAGGGACACACTGGAAGCAGCCCCGGCGAGTGGCTCTCAGAGCCACGGAGCCGGTGAGAAGCGGCAGGGCTGGGCTCGGTCACCTCCCTCCCACGGCACCGCGACGCCGAGGAACGAGTTAACTCCTCGGAGTGAACCTAAACCCTGTGCTGAGGGATTTCGTGTTTTATCATGAAATCGTGCGCTTCACAACAAGGGACTTTTTTTCTTTCACGTAAACCCTCGGGAAGAACAAGAAAAAAAAGGATGCCCGCTCTCCTTCCCGACACACGCCCGAGAGCGTTTCTCGAGCATCAGGGCTTATACCTCCGGTAGCTGATCCACCCTTCAGCGCAGGAACCACCGAGCAGTTCGCTGTTTGCTATGCGCGCTGCAGAGCGGTCGAAGACCAAGGCCGTGCTGGCTGCCCGCACGGTAATCCCGCCGGAGACTGATGTAAGGGGAGAGAAAAAATAGCGGTGGCAAAACTGCGCGGGTTAAACTGCGCCGGCCACCGCTCCACTCGCTGCAGCGCCCAGCAAGAGCTCCGCGGCGGCCGGTGGGCAGCGGGCTTGGAGCGGCTGCGGGAGACAGGAATTGCCGGGGCGGGAGCATGGGCGCTCCCCAAGTCCCCGCGCCCCACCTGCCAGGTGTGCCCCAGTGCTGCCGCGCCGCAGCGACGGAGGCAGGGCATGGGCGCGGAGGGGAGGATCAATTAGCGCCGCGTTAATGACCCCTCGGCTTTCGCACAGCTTTCCTTTCAGCAGTCCTTTCCGTGGCCCCAATCCGCGGGGGACGAGACCGGACCGGCCTGGCCCACCTGCAGCTCTGCGCACCTGGGGGGCAGCCGGCTCTGCATGCCCGTCGCGGGGTCTTTCCCCAGGCCGGCGCGGAGCAAACACACCATTCGCTTCTCGGCAGCACCGAGAAAAGTACGTTATTCCTAGTGTGTGCCCTTTCCCTTTTTTTTCTTTTTTTTTTTTTTTTTTTTTTTTTTTTGTGTTCACGCGCACCGAAAGCGCTGGGAAGAAGAGCGTGATTTAAAATGTGAACTCCGTCGTAATCCTGACAGTATCAAACCACGTTCATTTTCACATCCTTCCCAAAATTTTTGCTAGGGTTCTCTCGCTGCAGCGTGCGTAAACAGCTTCACTGCGTAACTTTCGGGAAACATAAATACACGGAAATAAATAACAGCGCCGCAGTCGAAATGAATAACCCTGGGCAAAGCGGGCAGAGGAGAGCCAAAAGTAGAGATTATCTCCCAGGATGTGCGTTGCGTTTTGGTTTCTTTTACCTCGCCCTGCTCGCGGGGAAAATTAAATTAAAATATACGTTTTTTTCTTTCTTTGTTTGATGTATGTTGCTCGCGTAACAGCAACGTCTCGAATAAGACAAAGCAAACGCATTTCGGGCACCGCTAATTAGAAAGCAACGAATGCCGGCATTTTATAATTATTTGGGTGGCCGGTGGCCCAGAAGAAGCCACCAGAGGGGCGGTGGTTTCCGAGTGCAGTGGGACCAGCGCCGAAACGGCTCCGCGGGACGCGAATTAGCGCGGTTCTCCCCGCCGGGCTGCGGAGCCGAGCGCGGAGTCGCGACGCGGGCAGCGAGCCCTGCCCGCTGCCCGCTCGCTGCCTGCGCGCACTCTCCGCGCAGCGCCGCGGGAGCCGGTGGGACAGCCGCGCTGATTTATTCGCGGGCGAACCCTCCTCTCCCGTGCTCCGGGTTTCGCGGTGGTCTGCGCCGCTGCCCGCGCCGCCGCGCACCCTTTCTCTCCTTCTCGAGGCTCCCGAACGTCCCCTCCACGAGTGGCCCCCCTGTAGCTCCGCGCACCCCCGCGGCTCCCCGCTCCGGGGCGCGGGGCAACGAGGACGAGGCACGGGCCGTGCAGCTGTTGACAGACAGAAAGCCTCGATCTACTATCCCTCCTCAATCCATCTTTGTGGGAAGGCAGCGGACAGCCCCAACGGGTTAAAGAAAAAGTCTTTGTTACTGCTGAAAAGAGGGAGCAGAAGTGGGGAGGGGAGGGGGGAAGGAAAGAGAGGTCTGATGCTGAGAAGTATTGATACAGGCTGGGAGGAGAATCACCTGGAGATCAACCTGCAAGGGGAGTTAAACATGCATCTGTCCATCTATCCATCCCTCCAACCATTCCATTGCCATCCCACAGTGCTTCACCCCTGTGCACCCACAGCACTGTTGTGAAGTGGGGACCCACCTGGGGACAGCGCAGCTTAGCCACAGGTGAATGGTGTGCAGTACAGAAGAACGAGGAGCGGTGCAGACCAGGGAGAAGAGCTAAGGACAGCCGGAGCAGAGGCCAGGGTCTTGACCTGCCTGGATGTCCCCAGCACCAACGGCCTCCATGGATGGAGTGTAGGGGGTTCACCTCCGTAGGCTGGCACCAGGGCGGGTTAACTTTCTCCCTGCAGCAGAACTCTGGGCAGTGCGAGGAGCTAGCAAGGGAAGGGTTGCCCCTGCTTGAATTACACTGATTTTGCTAGTCCAACAAAAGGGACTGCAGCAAGTGGGAAAACGAGAGCCAGCTGAGCCCTCCTGCCAGCCTCATTGGGGCTGAACTTGAGGTCAGTGGAGTGCAAAACTCCTCCAGGGAAGGAGGAAACAAATGTTCATGGATCGAGTATCGACAAACTTGAACAAATGGGAGGGAGAGGAGGAGAAGAGGCAGTCAGAGCTGCCTTCATAAAACTGTAAACAGTGATTTTGGGACAGAGTTGAAAGGAAATTGCCTGGCAGCTGCTTGGAGTTTCCCTACTATGTGCTTGCCCTTGTAAGACAGGAGAAAGCCCTTTACGAGAAACGTGAAGTCCCCCCACCACCAGGAACTGCATCCTGTGGCAGAAGCTGGCCATCCCCTTGCAGGTTCCCCTCTGGGTTACGGTCAGGCTGGTGAGGGAAAGCTAGAGAGAAGAAATCTCGTCACTGCTGATTAAGACCTCCACATGGGGACACAATGCACTCCAGTGTCCCAGCCCTCTCAGCTCCTGCTGCCAGGCGAAAGGTGACTGCCCCTTCGACAGGCCGTGTCTCTGTTCAGGTACTTATTAAATTGGCCCAGTCTGCTAGCAAGGGGAGAACTTCCCGTTGATTTTTACAAACTGTGAAACCTTAAGCCTGTATCAGGTGATGAGAGAGAGGGGGAGATCAGGGGGTTTCAGCACTTGCAAATCTCTTCATTTCATCACTTTAAAAAGGAATTTTTATCTCCAACCATATTGAAGATAAATGATCTATTAATAACAATAAAAGACAGTTCCAAGCAAAGAGACCCAGGTATTCAGGTTTTTTTAATGTACTTCTGGTTTAGGATTGATTTTCTGAACAATGCTTCAGCAATGGTTTTTCATAAGATACAATATTTGATTTTTCCAAGATACAATATTTGATTTTTCCATGAGATATCAAGAACAGATGCATCTAGATAAACAGATACATGTAAGTGCAGACTCTCACAGAAGGCAGTGCTCTTTTTTCCATGTGTGCTTTGCAAATGATTTATTTTTGTAGCCCTTAAGCTTAATAATAATAATAATAATAATAATAATAATAATAATAATAATAATAATAATAATAATAATAATAATAATAATAATAATAATAGAACATATCTGTCCATTTTGTTGCCATATTTCCAAAGTTCATACAACTCAGCAAGCAACAAACATTTTTGTTTCAAGCTGGTCCTTATACCATATACTTTATTAAAAAGAAACTCCACAAACCTCAGAACTGGTAAAACTGCATGCAAAGGGTCAGGGAGCTGCTTTTTACAATAGTTGCGTCTAACATGAAGGTTCAGAACTGGCTCCATTCTCACCTACCTTACCAGAAGGCCTGTGACATCCCAAGCTAAAGCTCCATAATCATTCCATTATAAACCACACATTTCCCAGTTGTAAATGGTCACAGTGAAAAACGTATTTGTGGCTAGAGTTTGGTATGGAGAGTCTCAGACAGGACTTTTTTTTTCCACTCTGCAACATTTTGAAATTAAGCAATTTGGTCAATTTTTAGGGGTTTGGAAACAGTAGGAAAGGGTATGTTAAATTTATTTCCCAGGTTTTAATACTTAGAAGTGGTCTGTTTTTTTAAAGTGATCTTCAGTCATTTGAGAAAGTACTTGAATCTACGCATTAAAGGTTAAGGGGAATTTGTGATCAAGTTCAGCAGAAATGAGAGAGAGCTCAAAGTCTTTCCTGACAGTTATATGTGGTATATGAACCATACACTGTAGATAAAATATAGCTGAAGTTCCAGGAGTTAATTTGGGGATATAAGGGCAGTACGAGTGAAAAGTTATGATGAGATAAATACTTCAGTGTGATACATCTATACTGCAAGTGATGTTCCCAAGGATCTGGTTCTGTATCATCCTGTGTAGATGGGAAATCTGTTAAATTTGTCAGTGAAACCGGGGATGCAGGATGTGGTGGCAAACCCAGCCAAACAGTGTAGTAAATTGTGGAGGGAAATTAATTTTGCTATCATTCATGATGTGGTCAGCCAAAGCTGGGACTCCATAATTCATGGACCCCTCTATGTCTAAGGATCTTGTGCATCACCTCTGGGAATGTCTCTCAGAATGGGATCATAGTACAGACACACAGGTCCAAACATTTTACAGCTGGACATAGTGATCCTGGAAATATTTCTGAATGTGACTATTTTTTCCACCTCAGATTTTTTGTTTGCCACATAGACATAGGTATTTGTACCCTGCATGGCAGGATACAATGAAACTCTATCTAAAAAAAACAAAAATACAGATGTGGGAGAAGCGAACAAAGGAAAGGGCAGGAAGGAGAAAATCACCAGGATCCTACGCAGTAGATTGACTGAGTGAATTATGGAGGCAACTAGTAAAACTTTAGGAAAGGTCTGCTGCCAAAGGCTAGTCAGCTAAAGGAAAAGAGAGTCCCAAGTCTCATGACATGTCTCCATCTCTATCTGTACTCTATGGGCAACTATTTACTTATCTGGGTAACTCGGTCTGCATGTAACAACTTAAGGCTGAGCCCTAGGCTGGCAGCAGGCTGGAATTTCTCCCTTCCCCATGTACTGGGACATGCAATTGCTCCCTCCCTCACAAAATTAGGGTGAAAGATGGAAAGGGGCTCTGAGAAGGGAGAGGTTAGCCACCCTTCTGCAACCTGGGGCACATCTAGCCCACACAATTCCCTGCAGTGTTGGAGAACACTGAACTCGTGCTGGATGAACTGCTATGTCATCTTCAGGAACGTGCTACTATTTCTTATCAGGGTGGGTGTCAGCATGCTCCACCAATACCCACAGTTGTCGCTGCCACTTAACTGGGCCGCCTTAAGGCCTTGCCACAGAGTGACTGGATATTACATATTCATCAAGATTGGACTTCTTACACAAGCCATGTGTAATGTAGTTTCACTGTGCATTATATGGCCATGGTCACACTACGCATGAGTATCACTTAACACTGCACATCACTCGGCATATCCACAGCACAACACTAGGAGACCTTTACAGTGTGTTCGAAGTATCCAACATAATGCACACTGAAGACCCCTCTTCAGCTAGGGCCCCTGGCCAGACCCCAAGGCTCATGCCTGGCATTCACTGTCATTGTTCTGCTTAGAACACAAACCTCAGTGCTGACATGTACAGGGTGACTCCTAGTTCTGCCTCCATGGTGGTGCATAGTATCTCTGGTGCTGGTGAGCCCCATGTTGAGGTGAATGGACCATGGGTTGAGGTAGGATATGTGGACCTGAGTGGGTAACACCCACCTCTCCATCAATGCCATAATACTGCAAATATAAGTTTAAAAAAAGTTATCTGAAAGGAGTAAAGGAGAGTGTGAAAAGGGAGGCAGTTACAATTTTTCATTTATCCTTAGGTTGACATTATCAAGAGCAAGACCAACGGCTGTAGTTCTGCCAAGAACAGGAGACAGGCTTAGCTAGCAAGACAGAGTCAAATAAAATTTGGCAGTGTTATGTTAACAGCTGGACTTGATGATCTTAGAGGTCTTTTTCAACTTAAATTATTCTATGCTTCTATGAAAATGTGGCAGGTTCTGTATACAATTTCTGTAATGGCTCTTAATTAAACTAGTTGTTGTATTTCTTCTTTGCCATTTGGCCTGGTGTATGTTGTGGCCTCTCAAAAGTTTCAGTTTTTGTGGTCCAGGGATCCCAGAACAAGCAAACTATGTACCTGCTACAGTGAAGAGATACTGTGCTTGGCCCAACAGCCATAATCACCTTGAGCAGCTGAGACACTGCTGCAGGGCACATCATCTGGCCCTATTACATCTCCTCTTCTCTTTCATATGCTATTCATGTCACCCTTGCTATTAGGAACTCCACAATGCCACCTTTTAGCAGTATGGGGCTTCTGCTCCTCTCCTGGTGTCATGCTTACAGAGACTGACACAAATGGCAGGAGGAATATCAGTGGCTGCATTTCAATGTTGTGTGAAGTACAATGTTGTGAGATCCCGTGGAATGAAATGCACTGGAAAAAGAAAAAAAGAAACAGTATTTAGTCTTCCATGTGCTTTAGTACTACTCAACATCTGCTAGCAATATTTAACTTCTGAAAGTGTGAGTTTAGGTACTATCAAATGGATGGTTCTGATCCTGGAAACCTCTTAAATGCATAGCCCTGACATACATTAATTGCTTTCATTTAAGTAAGAAGATTATTCTTTTATCATCAGGTAATTGATTTAAAAGTGTTTCACCGTATGTTTACACTTGACATGAATTGGTGTGATCGAGAATTTAATCATTTAATAGATTTAGTAATTTAATAAAATCTGATGGTCATTGCATTACACTAACACCTGATGACATTTATACAGTTCTTTCTGAGGAGGAACTGCACATCTCAGTTTGTGTGCAGGAAGAACATTTCAGGGATTTTAGCCTCTATTTTTTCACCAAAGGCTTTAAAAGGGAGTTTGAAAGGTAGGCCACTGAGCTATGCATGCACATGCAAGAGCAATGTTCACAATGAACACTTTTTTACTGAATATATCACTGTCTTCGTGTCATTGTCCATATATCAGTTTTCTCTGTTTTATGGATTTTTTTGTGAAGCTGTCTGTTTATCATCAGCCTGCCCTGGTAGGTTTTGTTTTTATTGTCTACTCTGGTAGATGTTGGTGAAGATAGTCTCTGAGAAAATGATAAACTCACACTTAAACTTTTAGTTGTGGAGATGAAAGGATGCCAAATATCCAAAGCACCTTTTGAAAACCAAATGCTAAAAAAAAGCTTTGTACATTTTCATCTTGTTGAGGTGACCAACAGGGTAATGCAATAAAATATACTGCATTGTTCTTGTAAAACAACTTCTATTGATGTGCAAGAATGTTTGAGAAGCCTTTCATTTGACTTTGCATGTATCTTGGGGTAATTTGCAGGTGGATAATAAGCAATTTTAGAGGTAATTTTTAGCAATAGATTTTAAAGGTGGCAAAGTAAAAATGCTTTGTAAATATATTAGCACTGAAAACTGCCTTTCTGACCAAAATAGTTTATTGCTCTTTTTACTTTGAGTTCTCATTTATGTTTGATGACATTCATGCCTTTAAAAACAATTGTCAAGTTGTCACTCAATGATAATAGTTAAAGATACATGTGCCTGAAATTCAAGTCAGAAATAATTTTGCTGTTTTCAGAGAAGCATTGTTACTGCTCTTAAGGATTCACAAACATTGCAGTCAGTTCTTTATACATTTGTTTAATATAGTCTTATTTCTGCCCCTAGTATGTATATAATGGTGGCAATATATTAAGTTTATAGCAGATTTGCTCATGATTATGAAACTTTCTCTATATGTTCTACCATTTATTTCTCCAGTGACACTTAAACTATTCATATATTCAATGAACTCTGTTAGGCCCCAAAGCACCATGTTTCATACCTCTTACCCTGGAGTTACGTAGCTCTTCAGTGCCTCATAGCAGCTGATAGAGGGCTAATATTGAGGGAAGCTGTAGAAAGACAGTTTCAATAAAGCAAAGTGCGATTTTCTCCTACTTGGATGTAAAGATGCCTTCCTCTTCCCCTTCTCCACCATTTCCATTTTCCCTTAAGAAATTATTATAAACAATTCTTATTACTTTGTATAATTCCTATTTTTAAATCAGCATCTTCTGCCCCCCCCTCCTCAATACCACAAATTCTTTGAGACAATAGCTGTAATTTGGCTATAATTAGAATCTGATCAGTGCAGGGAGAATGGATGAATACAAAAGAAATCATCAGATTCCAGAAATGTGATACCATAGGCCAAATCCCGCTTGCTTTGCTAATGAAAGCTGACTTGCATGAGTTAGATGAACATAATTTTAATCAAAAGAAAAAAAAATTCTAATAATATCAGCTATTACAGAGCCTAAAAAGAAAAAAGAGCTGAGGTCTTTAAGTAAAAAAAAAACCTTCAAAGGCATATAAAGTATTTTGACTTAATCCTGCTAACATCTGCCTGTTTTCAACCCGAAAACAGCCTAATGTTTATCTAATAGTCTTAGTACATTTTGTAATTAAACTAATTAAGGAAAACGTCTTACAGCTTTTCCCTGGAAAGAACTCCTCCCCTTCTCACTCTCATAACAGAAACTGAAAATAATCTCTTTTGTTTGCAGGGCAGATAAAATGAATTCCCTCTTTACACGTACTTTCCAGCAAAAACCTTTTAATATTGGAGACTCAAGAAGCAATTCAGTCCTATCCAGAGGAGGCAGAAATTGCTCCCTGCTGAAACCTTTTCTACAGAAGGAAAGTTTTTGATCTTAGGAGCTCTGTTTCCCCCCACTCTCAGCTTCCAAAGTCCATAAAAATGCTTCTAAGCAAAATTAGCTTCCAAGTCCATAAAATTGCAATATATCATTTAAATCATGACTTTTATAGCATCCTTTTTTAGTACTGGAAAGGGGAAACTCATGAAATGGTGTGAAGACATTCTAGGCTTTGAAGATGGTTAGAGATATGATGGCATTTTCAGCACACCTTCTCATTGCAGTGAAATGAAAAGTGCTTAGTTGATTAGCAGGCTGAGTGAACTGCAATTAAAGTCAGTGGCAGTTTTGCCAGAGTAAGAACTGCATGAATAGCCATCCAGGGACTTCTTAACCACTTTCTCAGAACTGGAACAAAATCTCTACTTTTTTTTTGTAGTGCTCCATCTACTTTTCTTCCTCTCTTACAGTTAGTTACTCCTGCTTAGACTGTATGAGTCCCGTTATTGAATAATTTAAATCACCTTTATATATCTAAATAAAACAAAATTTGTAACAAGCATGGGTTTTTTGCCCTAGAAGTTGCATCTGTTTTCACCTTTGAATAGTGCTGACCCTTGTACATTCTGTCTCTGCTTCATGAACAAGAAAGTCCAGAACTGCTGTTGGTGTGAGAAATACGGCATATGAAATAGCACATTTTGTATTAACATCTAGGTAATATTGGTATTAAATCCTATGAATTATATTAATCCTGTGTCTAGTTCTCACTCACATATGTCCATGAACAACCAGGACAGTGAGAACTCTAAAAACATTCATTTTCTGAGACACCTGCATGTGGCATGTTAGATGATGTTAAGAGAATCGTGCAGGAATCTGCTCCCACTGGACTCTTATGACAAAATTTCTGTTGCCTTCATGGGGTAAATACACATAGTCTATTAAGTGTGGGTCCAAGCCTGTTCTTGAGAAGCAATATTCATTTGTTCACCTGGGAAACCCATAGAGTACAAGTCAGGAATTGTGTTGTGCCTTTGCTTTCCATAAGATCTGCTCTACTGAGCGGTGAAGACATATAGGGTTGGACCTGACTTTGAAGGGATTGGGGTAAGACCCCTAATGAATATCAATGTCTATTTAATGAATAAACAGTTTAATCCCTCCAGGGAACAAATAGGTTTATTATATTTAAGGAATGCATAGGACAGTATTTTTTGAAAACAAGTGTGAAAAATGTCAATTACTATTTCCAAGATTTTTTCAAAAATAACTGTAGAGTTTAATGCTGCATCCCCACATACAGTCTGTTGCCTTCCAAAAAACATATGATCGTGATCATGATTTCACATCAGAGTTTGACAGGGAGTTGTTTTATACATTGTGCAAGTGAACGGGAATGGCACTGTTAACTTTCTCACACTGTACAATTTCAATGACCACATCATGTGCAATGGGTGCTAAGAATTGCTCCTGTCAACTACAGCTGATCTCTTCAGTGTCAGGAGAAGTAAATCATGTCCAAAATGCTTTCGTGTAAATCTAATAAAAAACAACAAACAGATCAACAAACCCTTCTCTCTAGCAACAATTTCACATATTGTTTCAGCAAGAGAGGCCAGCTACAAGGAGGAATTGAATTTCCAGAGGCTGCCAAATGTCTGTGCTCAGCAGAGTCATTTTAATTAGTCAAGAGGAACCTTTTTACTTGGCCAAAGCAAAACAGGTATTCAAACTAACATTAAAAAAAAGATGGGACAGTGTATCTATCACTGCTCTGGCACTTAGCAGCATTTTGTGCATGCATGTCTCATTGTCACTAATAATACTGTTCATTGGTAATGTTAATGTTTTTTAAGTGGAACCTATGAACAGCAAGTATTAGCTTAGACTGGGAACAGTTTAGACTGAAGGCGTGATTTTACTGATCAAGTAAATAGTGGCATATAAAAGTTTGATGTTTCTCTGTGTGTTCCTGGAGACATCTCTGCCTTGGCTGTTAATTACATTTCCTTATTTCCATTCTTCTTTTCTTCTCTTCTTGTGTTTCTAATGTTCTCGAACTGATTAGCTGCTAAATTACATTGCATTCAGGTAACAAGATCTTTGTTATTGATTTGCTCTGAAGGCTTTCTTTGACAGACAGACTGGCAGAATCCTTCATCCAGGTTAGAGAATAATCTATTTGAAGGTTTCTTCCAGATGTCACTACTATAGCAACAGCTTCTATAGTGTTAATGCTGATATTAAATAGGGTTCAGCCCTGCATTACCATCCAGCCATATGGCTCTGTTTTTTTAAACTTGAAAATGAGTTTGCTGTCTCTTCCATAGGGAGGGCCGCCTGTGTCTGTCTTCTTGTTATTTCCACTACCGACTTCTTTAACACTTCCAAAACCAGACTGTAAACCTCTCAGAAGATCAATAAGAAGGGACCCAAATTCTTTTTTTCATCTGTAAATCTAACGAGCCTTCCTCATCAAATTATGGAAATCTGTGAGATTGTATAACTATATTCTTGTTTAACTTGGTATTTCAGACATTTGTTGTTTGCTTTCAGTTGTTTCCTTTCCTGGGTAGGCTGAGTTGTGTCCGCTTCATATCCTCACATCTCTTATTCATAGGAGTCCTAGCTCAATTTCCTTTGTCTCCTGGTTTCCAGAAGCTCCATAAATGCCAAGAATATCTGATATTCTTGGAGCCCCAGGGCTCCTCCCTCTGCTGGTAGAAATCTTCTGTGTAGGTCATTGCCCATCTGATACAGCCATCTTTAGTCTTTTTTTCCTCTTTCGTTTGAAGTAGGATGGATAAGGTTTATCTATGCTGTGACCTCATTTTATTTATTTCAGGTAGGTTCACTAAATGCACCGCAGCATCAGCCCCGAAGATCTCCAAGGCCTCCTCTCCAGTCAGACCCCCCACTAGCCAGACCCCAACCAAAGAAATGAGGAAACCCCACCAAATTAGAAGGGAGCAGCAGGGTTGTTTCAGATGGAGGGTTGTGAGAGAATCAGTGGCCAAGGAGCAGAGGAGGGTGGTGTGAGGGAGTGGAGCAAGCTGGGTGCCATGTCACAAGCTGGGTGGGAGGACACCTGCACAAGGGTGGGCGGCAGCCTGGTGTGGATGAGGAAATGCAATTTCTCAGCCAGGCTCTCGGGACATGGATTTGAATCCTATGGTGGGAGTCACCCGACATCATGCTGCAGGATGCACGGAAGGCTTTTTCTTCTTGTAAAGCATTGCCCAATTAATGAGGTACTTTATGGATAGAGTTGGAAAGGACAGGAAGGATGGTCTTGTAATTATGGGATTCAGTGGCAAATCAGGAAATCTGGGTTTAATAACCAACCATGACACAGATTTCCTGTGTGACCTTCTCCGGATCACTTACTCATCCTGTGACTCAAGTCCCCTTTTGTAATATGGGGCAATGACACTTCTTTTCTCACACCTTTTGTCTGTCTTGTCTGTTTGGGTAGCTCTTCCATGGGGCAGGTATTTTCTGCAGCTACACATAGCACCTTTCCCCAAAGCGATAAATTTTAGTTTGGTTCCCTTCTCATAAATGATATTACTTTGCTATTACTTCAGTTCATACAAATTGTCACGGATCTGGCAAGAATACTCATAGAATTATAGAATGGTTTGGGTTGCAAGGGACCTTAAAGATCATCTAGTTACAACCCCTCTGCCATGGGCAGGGACACCTTCCACTAGACCAGGTTGCTCAGAGCCTGATCAAACCTGGCCTTGAACACTGCCAGGATTGGGGCATCCACTTCTCTGAGCAACCTGTGCCAGTGCCTCACCACCCTCACAGTAAAGAATTTCTTTCTGGTACCTAATCTAGACCTACTCTCTTCCAGTTTAAAGCCATTCCCCCTTGTCCTGTAACTATATGCTCTCGTAAAAAGTCTCTCCCCATCTTTTTTGTAGGCTCCCTTCAGGTATTGGAATGCATCAATTAGGTCACCGCAAAGCCTTCTCTTCTCTGAGTAGCTTCTTTGACAATATGCTTCGTGACCATTTACATTTGAGGAACCCCTTTTCATCTAAAATAACTGTATTTTTCTCAGAAGAGAAATTCAAGTGCAGTAATAAGAGAGGTGATCCCACTGATATATCACTAAGTAAAATCTGACGTGCAGATATAATGAAAACATGAGGCAGTTTAATAATGAAAAATGTATTGTCCTGAGCTAATGGCTGAAAAATGTTTAGTGAAGGATTACACTGAAGTAAAAAACCACAAGAAAGACATTCAGATAGATTAAACATTGGGAATTCATTTGTAAGTCCAGACAATCTATGGTCTGTAATGTATTTTTATGGTACGACAGGATGCAAAGGAATAATTTTTTGAAAGAGTTATTATCCTTCTTGTAGTATTTCTGTAGTCTTCACCAAGCACTATGAATCTGCCTTTGAAACTCCTATCTATCCTTGGAGTCCTTTGGTACCATACCCACTGAGAGATGGGCAATGGACCAAGACTCTAAGGCTGCCTGATGGAGAATGGAAGTCCTGGGGGAAATCCTCAGGGGGGAGGACTGAATATTAGGGAAAAGGACTTTATGAGATCAAAATGAATTGATTTCTGGCTGCACAGAGTAGCACAGTGGGACTGGCCAAGGTGAGCGTGGGCTAGAGTGCTGAAAACACATTGAATACATGCCCCATATAGACACCAAACAGTGTTTGTTTACTGAAAATCTTGGTTCATCCTCTTTCACCTGTCTACAAGCACTGCCCTTTAACTCAGTGTATCTTTGGTACTTTTTAAGATACCTCCCGAGAAGGAGTTCTTCTTTACCTCAGTCCTTTTTATCCTCTGAAAACAGTTAGGGAAATGGAACTCTTAGCCCTCACTGCTGTTCTTTCAGATTCCCACGTGTCCTGGTAGGGCACTAGTGATCAGGTTGGCTCCAAGAATGCCTCCATCAAGTAGGCAACACTCTTGGTTGGTCTCATGCCTCAAAGGCTGAACATTACATTTCACTACACGCTTTCATAAAACCTTTCTTTCAGGATGGTTTGCTTCCTTGTTCCCCGCTCCTGACCAGTCTCATTTTGCCATCTAACCACAGTGTAGGGTTGTCTCACCTGAATTTGAAGGGTATGTGCTTGCTTTTATCTGTGAGGACTACTCTTCTGCCCCGCCCTTGCTCTCTTTAGTCTTGCTGCTTCTCTTTTGGCCTCTGTCATATCCTTGAGAGTTTTTTCTTTTCCCATCTCCAATGACTTCATTTTTCAAAAAAACCTTTTGCCTAGCAGTCCATAGTGTTGGTTGGATTACAAGGAGCGTAGTGCTTTCACAGTTTTGGACAGGGTCCAGTGAAGGCTAGGGGCCAATGGGACCAGCTCTGGAGGGCTGTGATCAACTTTTATGGGTAAGAGAAGAGACCTGAGATGCAGGGACTGTCAACGAGCCCTTTGTCTCAATCCTTCTTGTTTTGCCTGAAATAGGGCGTGTCAGATCCCAGGGCTGGCATGACTCCAGATCTCAGGAGGCCAGACTGGGAATAGTCTGATGTTCCCCATTTGCTGATTATGGTTTAGAGCCATTTCTTCCCCACGCTGAACACTTCTTTGCATGTTAGCATTTTGATACTATTAACTGGTAAACTATGTCTAACAAAGTTGCTGCCCACCACTTCGGCACATCTGGTGCATCTTAACCTACTTGAGTGTCCCAGTCAAAGCCCTTCCACAGTTGGAGCCAGCTTCTTCATGCTTTTATTGTCTGACTTCGTGGTCTGGGATTAACTCTTCTCAAGCCTTCACATTTTACAAAAGTGAGGTTTTTGCAGGAGTCATGATCTCTAATGCTTTCAAAATGTGCCCTTGAACTTTTTATTTGAGGAGTGCAGTGAGCAGGGAAGATGCTTCATATTACCAAATTACTGTGAGCTTTGTAAACATTTTTCTGTACAATTTTCTGCTCTGTTTTCTACTGCAGTTTCCCATTGTCTCTTTGCCTTTTAAAATTTGTAGCGTTTATTTTAAGAAAACAGCTTCCAGAGCATAAAAATCAACATAAAATCTTTTAAGACCTACTTTACATTGACCAGCTGCCACAGAAACAGAGAAATGTGTGGGATAGTGGTCCACAATATGTGTACAGAGGAAGGTAGGCATTTTAGAGTTGTTAAATCCTATTGTTAAGCCCAGGGCTTAACAGGCTTCACATTTTTTGCTCGGGGGTATCATGGTACAGGGAAAGCAAGCTGATGGGCTCCATTAGCATGACTGATAGCTTCCTTCTACACACGAGTCAATTTGCAGGTAAAGTTTTTTTCACACTGTCAAGAGATAAAGAAAGCCTTTCTGAAAATGTCCCAAAGCTGATCTTAGGGCAAAGGAAGGTCTCAGTTCAGTCAAAGCAAATGTTTGCTGACATTGTTCAGCTATTTTGGAAACTGTTAACCGTTGTTTTCAGTCTGACAAAATTAATAAGTGGATTCTCAGAACCTGAACATTAGTCTCTGTCATCACCACCTTCACTTCTTTAAATTTCAGGAGTGTTTTTGTTGAATTCTTACTTGAATTTGGTTAATAAAGGTCCTTCATTAACCCCTATTCACACAGAAAAGGCTGTGTGCATTTTTAGAAACTTTTAAAAAAAGATTAGAGTGTTTTTTTAAGTTTTCCATGCAGGCTTCCTCTTGCTTCCTTTGCCATTTGGTTCAGTTGGGTTTTTTGCTAATGAATGAAGCGGGACAAGTGGGAGGACTTTTTAAAAAAACAGACTGTAAAAGAAATCAGCCCATGTGTTAGGCTATGGAAATTTAAAGAAGACATTATTAGGGCAAGGTGTAGAATACTTGAAGGATTAGATCTCAAAACAGCATGAGTATTACATGAAGCATGTTCTAGCTATTAGGCAATACTTGATGTCACTGTTTGCACTTTTAAAGAGAAATTTCACCTGCATGGTCTAATTCATCAGAAGATTTAAAACACACATAAATTACTCCCTAAAAGGGCCACATGTGAAAACTCTTAAGTGGCAACACTGCTGTAAATATTTATGCTGGAGTTAGACACCTGCATATAGTGTGCCCACAATTCTTTAACAAGCTGTGATTGGAGTAGGTATTATGGAAATAGTAAAAACATAAATTGCATATGACTGATTCAGAGAATAAGTGGAAGATCAATGGTGAATTTTCAGCACTTCCCAGGGTAGAGAAAAAAAAAGTCGTCTGGTCAGAACATTTTGTTTGTGTTTGATCTCTGCTCGTTTTGCCTCAAAAACTTTCAGGCTAGCTTTGTGTTGTTCCTTTCATTGCAGCTCTGCATGGAGCAGTTGAGGGTATTGATTTAAGCGAGGAGACTTAGCAGGGCTCATGATATTATCACTCAGGCTGTCTGCATCCTTCTCTTCCCTGGGGCTTCACCCCCTAGCACTTAATGTCATTAAAATGGCTGAAAATACTACAAATAACAAGCGTAGCAGCACTTTCCAAAGACTGATGAGATTGCCGGGCAGCTTCTACAGATCAGATTGAAACTTTGGCCCCATGAAGTCAGTGTTAACATCCTGCTAACCTCAAGAAGGTTAAGATTTTTACTCTTCATCTGTATCTCTCTGTTAGAGCATGCCATTGCTGCCCCTTCATGCTCTTTCATTTTTCATTTCATTACTGAAAAGAAACCCAGCCCCAGTTCATAAGGTACCAGGAACTAGAAATGTACAAGGAAATTGGCAGGAACTGACATTTGGTTTATGGGCAGACGGTCTGCATTTGTAATGAAGCTTGTTACAGGAAACTCCATGGCTTTATAAAAGTTCTGTTCTCTCTCCAAGGACATCATGGGTCTCTCATTTACGGGCATGGTGAAGCATGCCTGGTTCACCCAGTGATGTTTGCCATAGCCAGTCATAACCTTTAGTATTAATTTATTCAGGGGAGATAATGCAACAAACTCCATTGTGGATTAATAAAGAAGGAGAGTTCTGATGAACAGTGTTTCTGAAGAAAGTGTTTGCTTACATCTCTGACCTGCAAGTTGCTGGAGGCTAGGAGAGTGTGATGGTTGGGAAAATGCACCAGGAAAACATTGCTGTATTTTCCCTTGTTTTGTACCCATCTGAAGTTATCTGCTTTTGGCCCTGGTCCCTAGGATATTTTTTTTTGCTTTAGGTATGGGAGGCAGTCCATCCCTAAGAGAAGCTAAAACAAACAAAGAAAATATCCCAAAAATGTCCACAGAGGGAGAAGAGGAGTTGAGAAGACATAGAAGAAGAAAAAAAGTTAAGAAATCACAAGGGGCAAAAATGATAAAAAGATATATAGAGGAGAGACAGTGGGTTGAAAACATGGAAACAGATCGGGGGACACTTGGCAGGGTGCCCCAGATATAACCAACTCCTCCCTTGAGGCACCCAAATATCTGCCACATGTTGACCCTGCAAGGAGAGACATGGTAGGGCCAGGCGTTGGAAACATGTCCTACGGTCCATGACTGCCAAATTTCCCAGTGACACAGAATTAGAGTGTGTGATAGCCCACTGGTGCTCCTTGCCTTTTCTTGGTGAGGAGAGCTCTTAGGACATTGTTTCTGGGTGGGATGGGTTGGTGAAGCAGAGGAGTAAGGGCTCATAAAAGAGTCATAAGGGTGTGTGCAAAGGCAGTCTCTCTGGACATCATGTTGTCTTGTAGAGCAGCATGCCAGGGGGCACCTGGCAAGACTCATAAACTCAACCAAGAGAAGACTGCAGGATTTAAGAGGGGGACTTCAGCATATCCTGAAGCTCTGGAGCAGGTGGGACAGGGACAGAATGGAAGGGGCATTCTGTGAGCTGGGCAAGAAGCATGGCATCCACCTGGCATTGCTGACCACCTGGTCAGTAGGTTGTGAGGAAGTCCTGACAGGTCAGAGAGCTGTATGATAAAGCATCTCAGGCTGATGGTGAAAAGTTGCTAACTGTGTTGGAGCCATTGAAGTTGGTAGGAGAAGACATGTAGCATCCTGTTCCAAACTGAACTTGTGTTGTAGATGGATCACTGTGATCTGGACAAGAAATATGACAAGACTGTCTTGGTCTTTTCTAGATAGATCATGTTCCTCAGCCCAGACTCAGGTTGCAGCAAGATGGTCTTAATTTGTCATCTGTGTTGGACTGCACCTCTGGATGCAAGTTTCCCAGGTGTCAGTGGCCCTTCTTTTACCAGAGGTTTTCACAGCCCTCATGCACGGAAAGGAGGGCACCTTGCTCCCAGAGCACTCACCCAAATAGCTGTGAACCTGAGCTAGGTCAGCTCAGGGGATTATAGGGACAGCATGGCAGAAGGCCTCTAAAGATTCAGCTGCAGAGAGAGGGAAGGTGAATGGCAGGACAGGGATAGTGGAGCAGCTGGGACAGGCTAGAAGGGCCACTCTGCCCTTTCAGTTCCACCCACTCCTCCCCAGTCCCTCTGGGTAGAAGGCACAGAGGAGAGAAGGAGCAGTGAGCCGATAAGCTCTCCAGATGACATGAGGACCAGCCTGCACGGCTATGGGGTGCAGCACTGACCATGTCAGACCTCTGCTGCTGGTGGCAGTTTGGGAGGGGAAAGTTTCTCTTAGGGGTGGACTGCCTCCCATACCTAAAGCAAAAAAAATATCCTAGGGACAGGTGCCAAAAGCAGATAGCTTCAGATGGGTTCAAAACAAGAGAAAATACACCTTTCTCCAGCTCCCACTCTGCTTCTGTTGGTCCTGGCAAAGGAAGGAACTTCATTCCTATGAGCTGTTGCAGCCAGCATGTTTAGGCTCTTTATGTCCAATTTATCATTGGCAGAGATGGGATAGTGGGGGTGATGAACTTTTGGCCCCGTGCTGTTGAACCACACTTCTATTAATATACTTTAATTTGCTGAGCAATTTGAGATCAATTTCTGTGAATTGTGAGTTTTCTGACATGAAAGAGACTGGAAAGAAAGAAAGAGAGAAAGAGAGAATGAAAGAAAAGAAAGAAAGAAAAGAAAAAGAAAAAGAAAGAAAGAAAGAGAAAGAAAGAAAAAGCAAGCAAGCAAGCAAGAAAGAAAAAGCAAGCAAGAAAGAAAGAAAGAAAGAAAAAAAGAAAGAAAGAAAGAAAGAAAGAAAGGAAAGAAGAAAACTATATGGGAGGTTTATAATTCAGAAGGGATTATCGGACAGTTTCTAGGAACTGCAATGGAATCACATAAGGTAGAGCAAGCCAGTGGTAGATGGGAATACTTTGAAAGGGCTGAGGCTGCCAGCAGCATAGACTGTTGAAATACAAGACTCATAGCTCTAATCTGCCCAAGTCCTGTCTCTAAAGCAGTTTAGCATCACTTTGAGGCAGGGATTAGTTGTGTAGCTACATTTCTAGTACCTTTATGGCACCACTACACATCTCAGGAGAGCAGATTAGACCACTCTGTTGCCAAATATCCAAAGTTCTCTTTTTCTGAACCATAGAGGGACAGTTGGGGATGAGTCCACCTTTCTCCCTTCTCCACTTCTTCTTCTGTCCTCTGCTGTGTCCACCTCTCAACTTCCTCAAGCACTGGGTATATGGTTCCTTGCAATGAGATAAGAGTTAGATGGGCTCAGCTTCTTTGACAGGTTTGTTGCTTCAGAAAGATCTCAGAGAACCAGTTTGGGAGGAACTGAATTGCAGCTCCCCTTGAAGGAGGGACATCATTGCTCTTGCCACCCCCCACACTGAGCTGACTGAGGAGTCTGATATCCTGCAAGAGTGAAATCCACACACTGAACCATATATAACTTGTTAGCACATCTCTTGCCAGTGTCTTTTCATTGTCTTTCCTTGAGGAAATGAATACCTCCCACCCTGTGCTACAGGTCCCAGTAATTATCACAGTGCACCTACTACATCTCTTTTGGGAATTCTTCTGTCCCTCTATCTCTTGCCCAGGCAGTGCACTTGTACCCAGAGCCACAGGGGTGGCCAACTCTCCACCCACCTCTCTCTGTCAAGTGGAGATACCTCACTGGGGGGCACTGTCCATGCCCATGCTTAGCACAGGGATGATCTGAATTACCCAGTATCAACAGTCCTACTCATCCTAACCTTAAATCCAAGACAAGTCAGATTTAGCCTGGTGGGATGACATGAGACCACTCTCTCAGCTGTGGCTGCTCATTTGTGTCCTGCTTATCTGCACTGAGTGATACCCATGTTGTTTTTCTCAGGTTGTTTAAATGAGACAATTATGTGAATTTCCTCCTCCCCTACAAAGCCTCTTAGCAATTTAAATTTCAGTGGAAAAAGAAGTTATTAAAATGTGAAGATTAGAACTGACCTACTTTTTACAGGGAAATTTAGACAAAAGTCTGAAACTTTACCCAATCTGCACAGTTGAGATTCAGTAACTAAACAGATGTTTGTGTGACACATGGGTGTATGTGCCCCTGGACTAAGAAACAGAACCACATTGGAATTTAAATCTGTCAACTTCTATAAATGTGATTTAAATGATAAAATTCAGTGTCTTCTCCAAGAAACTTTTGGAAGAAAGCAAGATGGTGTAAAAATGTTTATTTAAGACTCCTCAGGCTTACCTAATCCTTTCTCTGAAGTATTTTCTTCTTTGAAATTTATAATCATAACATATGTTATTATTAAGGCTGATCTGCATGTACATTGAATGGAGAATGTACTCCAAATAGTCCTTTAATAAAAAAGCACTAAAAATGCTGGTTTAAGTTCTCTTCATCTTGCTCATCCTCTCAGACAACAACTTTGTATGAGAAAATAGCATTTGCAGATTGCTGTGGCTTTGTGAGGATCTTTGGCTTCAAATCAACAAAAAGAAAAAAAACAAGCAAACAAATAAGCTCAGTATGTCTGTCTGATTATCTAGGCACCTATCTGGGTTTTATAGTCTTGGTAGTACCTGAGTATGCTCTACATAAAATCAGCAGCAACAGTGAAGTCTCTGCTGAATTCTTCCTCTTTGGAGTCAAATGCAAAGTGGCTTTCATCTTCTCATGACTTCATTAGTAAATTTTCCTGTCTTCTCATCATATTTTGGAGAGTAAAGGAAGATTAGTGGAATATAGGAAGGTATCCAGTCCAAGTTTTTTTTTACTGGTGAGAAGACATTTTTAAAAGCAGAGGTATTGCTGTGTTTCCTGAAGAGGCAATCTCTAGGCTCACTCATCTGATGTCCTCTGGACACACAGACACACGCTGCACTGTAGCTGTGGCTTGCATCACCTCCTCTTTCCCCAGTGCTGCCCAGGCTCTACCTGTCTTCTGGCATCCACAGGACTCCAGCTAGGCAATGTCATACAACGAGGTCTCAGAAAATTAGGAAGTTGCCACCTCATCTCACATATACTTCGGATATTTCAGAAGTTTAAACAGGTGATTGGAAGTAGTACCGTATACCTGTAAATTTACAGTTATTTGAATACCTTTCTCCCTCTAAAAAACCTGCTGAAACAAGATATTACTAACTTGGGTTCTTTATTGAATAATAATGTTTCAGCTTAAGTCAAGCCTTCAGTCATTTTTTAGTATGGCTATAATCCAGTTCCGGGGTAAATAAGTGAAATTCTGTTGAAGCATTATAAAAAAGCATCATACAAAAAAAGAAACAAACCTCTTGTCTTTGTTCTGGTAAATCAGAGTGATTCATACTCCTTATGAATAGTTTTGATATATACTCAAAGTAAGTTTCCAATAACACATTTCAAAGTACTTCAGAAAGGAACGTGGGAACATTAGGATTCTTCTATTCCTACAGGTATTATCTGCAGCAAGAGAAACTAGTCCCTGTACAGAAGATTAGAAATCTTCTTTCCCTTTTATGAAGTCTGTTGTTACTATCCCTTTACCTCTGTGGCAATAATTTTATCTTGGTTGTTTGGATAGAGTTCTGTGATTCTCTTGTGGGTCACTTTCATCACCATCTGGTAATTATTTTGCCTGTGCTTAGGCACTGACAGAGGATGGATATCTACATAGCTCACATTTCTGCTCTCTTGCACACACTGCTGAGCGAAGCACAAACACAAATAACCTTCCAGGTCTGATTTGACAGGCCCAATCCAATAAAGAGCATGGTTGCCTACAGGTTAAATGGCACAACACCTATTGATGTCTGAATTCCCAAACAAGAGCCCCAAACCCTGTGTGAGGGCTTTGTGATGCCTATTTAGTCCTTGAGGAGAATTTGGCACCTAAAAGTAGGTTTCACCTTGTGGTGATACCCTGGCCATACCTACCCTGGAGTTAGCCAAGCGGACATCGTGGTTTCTGGTCCTCCAGCATCTAACTAGGAGGTGTCTGGCTTCCCTTGCTCTGGATCTGTCACTGTGCAAGGTGTAAACCGTCCTGTGATGACCCATGCACCTGTCCAAGAATTGGTCTTTTAAAACTCTGCAGGAGGAATGAATTCCCCCACTTCAGTGCTGTGGGTAACTTTAAGGGCTCTCAGCCCAGTGTCTTCCTAATGTACTTCTCCACCAGTGGGCATGAAGTAGTTCTGAGATCAGGGTCAAGAACCTGGAGCTCTTCCTTCCTGACCCCGTCGTGTTCCTTCCTATTCAGGAAGCCAACTTGGCTCACTTTGTCTGTGGAGTAGGCACGAGGTTACTCAGCTTTCTTTGTCAGGACAACCCTGTCATTGCACACCTGGAACTAAACACCACATAAACTTTTGGCCAGTAAAGAACTTCTGGGTTTTGATTGCAGCTGAACAAGGGCTTTCAGTGTGGTGGATGTGAATGTGCCTACAGGAGGGGTGAGAATTGACATAACAGGGAAAGTCTCACTTTGGCCCTCCTGATGCCCACTGCTTCCCATCTCCACCTGTATGTTCCTTTGGCTTATTTTGTGCCATTTGTCAGAGTTTCTGAAACAATGCAGTTTACAGCCTTACAGAAATTTTACCTTGCAAATGCAAAGAAAAGAGCTGGATGGGCCAGGAGCCAGCAGCCTACCAGAGGAGAAAGAAGAGAGGTATGAGAGCATGTTGAGCTTTGGCCCATGTGGGGATGCTGGCTGACAGCTTGGCTTGCAGCTGGGGAAATGGCAAGAAAAGCCACTTCAGTCCCATTCCCTTCCCCTGCTGCCCATTAAAGGCCTTTTTGAATCTGGTTCAAGAATTCCTCCCTTCCAGTCCCCACCCACCCCCCAAAAAAACCCCATTGACAATGGAATGAGGGTCCAACCCACATAGCACCTGAGGCATTTAATCTGGAATTATCCTCCTGTCTAGCCCTTCTGGGGACCAGGGCTTGGGGAGGGCTGGTGGAGTCTCCACCAGTGCCTGGGTTTCAAGAGTCAAATTCCTGTCTGATAACCATCGACATTGTTCTGCACAGTGTGATGAACCTTCCCCATCACAAATGGGTTGTGATGATCTGTGCTAGCTGAGAATTTGCCTTTTATTCCTCTCTCAAGTTACATGGAAAAATAAATTCAGTAATAACATCATAGTTCCTAGAATATAAGAGCACGTCCCGCAGCTGGTAACCTCTGCTGTGGAAAGAAGCAGAGCAGGATAGTGTGAAAGTCAGGACTGAAGAGACCTGGCAGGGCTGAGGGGAGCTGGAACAACTCACGCGGCATCTGCAGGCGCACCACATATGTGGACCAGCACTCAGAAAAAAACAAGGTTGTTAATATGCTATACGGAGAGATAATTTAAAAGCCTCCCCATAAAGAGAAAAGCATTATTCCCAAAGCAGTAAAAGGTATTCCCAGTTCTGCTAGTGTCTGTTTCTTCCACAATGTGCCTCAAGCTCAAGTGTTGTACAACCGATTATGCATGCATGTACCTTTTAGATCTGCCCTGATTCAGGGCCTCCCCCTCCACCACGCATGTCTGAAGCCCTGATTAGCCACCTACTTATGCAGAGGTTAAAATCTGGCCCTTAACCTCTTTCCTTTTTAGTTAAGCTTCCTGTGAAGTGGGTTTAACAAATATATATGGCAAGTTATTTAGAGTAATACTTTTAATGAGGTGACTAATAAGTGTAAACAGGTACTTAGCTGTTAGCATAGGTGTATCTGTTTAACTCAACTTATTTTTACCCAAGGAGTTTTTCACTTCTGTGGTACTGTCAGGTTGTCAAGTCCTCACTATCAAAGATTTCTCTGTAAGTTAGAAGCTTGATGCCATAAAGGGAATTAAGTATTTCAGGTCAGTGTGTCAGGACATGAGAGAATTAATGCTACCACAAGGCTCCTTCAACAAGCTCTTTTAATTGCAAGTCTTAATTGCTTAAAGAGTTTGCACTTGAAAACTGGAATGTAAGTAACAAGAAATTACAGCAGGGATGAACTGTCTCATTTGCCTTTATGTTCTGGTACATGTAATGTTGCAGTGATTACAACACTGCAGTATTTTCACTTCCTTCTGTGAGGACTTCTTGCTTCCTGCTTTTCAGCTGTTAGTCCACATACCACTAGAGATCCTCAGACTTCCAAGTGGGCTCTACATGTGCTATGCAGGGGTGCACTCTGCCCCATCTCCACTGTCTTATGAACGAAATTTAGGGACACATAAAAGGATGAAAACCCCTGAATGAAAGGCTGCAATTAAGAAACTAAGCTCATACTCTGAAGGCAAAACGAAAAATACAATACCAGAAATCAGGCTATTATTGCTACATTTCTCTCCAAATGAAAGTAGCTTTGCGGTAATTGCATGACAACTCTGATGGCTGATTCCAAGAAGAACAAGAGTTTCGTAGTACTTGAAGGATTTAGAATCAAGTTGGAAGAAATATTTGAAACTCCATTGCTTCAAGACATGACCTTGTCCGGAACAGAGTCACTGCCTCATCTTTAACAATACCAAGTTGAATTATCGGAAGTTCAGAAAAGCATCAAGCTCCACAGGAAACTACACTGGGAGCATTGGCCCTGCCTACCAGGACTGAAGTCTTTCAGCACCTTTACTTGTTTCAAAATGCAGAAGTGGCTCAGATGTCTAACCAGCTCAACCTACTCTTTTGGGAAGTTACAGGTGTGTTTTGGCATGGTTGCTAATTGCCTGCTCTGTGTCTGTAAGATATGGTATTGATACAATGCTCATATGGATATGAGCATCATAGATCATATTGCCATGATGTAGGGAAGCACGGAAAAGAAAACCAGCTAAAGGTCGTCTTGGAAAAAGACCAAATCTGAGTTCATGCTAGAAAGTCATTAGAAAGCAAATGAGGACACTAAACGGATGCAAGAGTGGGGGAAAAAAGCAGAAGGATGATCGTGAAGAGCAGGCAGTGGAATTAGGACATTCTCCAGATGGACTTTACAAGGATTAGTCCCTAAGGCCATAGTTAGCTAGACTGGCCTTGGAGGTTAAGCTTTCTCAGTAAGCTACTAGTACTTTTCCCCAGAGGAAAAGCTATCAGTTCTTTTTTTAGACCACTAGAGTTATTTAAAGCTTTGGTGTTTGTGATATGTCACCTTTTAATTAACTGATTATTTAAGAACAAACTGCAGTATAAGGTCAGTTTAAAACCCGAGCACTATATTTGGTCAGACTGACAGGAGAAAAGGAGTATATTCTGTTTGGATCTGAAGCTGGTAATCTTTTAATTCTGCACTTTCTTGGAGTGTGGACAGCAAGAACAACAGGCAAGTGAGGAGATCCAGTCTACTGTGGGGAGTGACCCCTTCTCGTTTAAAACCCCAAAATGTTCTGCGTCCCATAATGATTTCTCAGGCATATGATGACACTTGGTGCTGTTGCTCCGAGTTTATAGCTTCAAACCAAACAGTTTAACAAAGGACAAAAAAGAAATAGTGTATTTGCATTATTAGAGGCTCCAACTATTGATATGCCATGACACTGTGAACAGTGTCATTTCTCCTACAGCCAGTGAGGGGCCATTAGACCCTAATTAGAATTGGGTTTTATTTTCTGTTGCCTCAAAATTTTAAGTTTTACCAAGTGCCCACTTGAAAAAAAGCGCCCCTTCTCCCATGTCATTGGACAATATTTTACGAAGAGAGTTTTGTTTAGCAGAGGCCCCTTAGTTCTCATTTTTTGAAAGGAAAATATTCTGTTGTAGAACAACATCTACACTCATAGGAAATGGTATAGGAAAATGACCATAAATAAGTATGGTTTTGAGTTGGACGTTGTGGTGCAGCAGTTCTTTTAATGTCCAGGAAAAGATTGGGGAAGTATAGAAGATTGTATTTTTTGCCTCTTTTTTTTTTTTTTTCCACACTGCTGAAATTATTAATAAACATTTTGTGTAACTATGATTTTCACCAAAAGAACCAGACAAACCTAATGTTCCATTGGCATTCTACCTTCCTTATTCTATATAAAATAAGATGGTACTCTCAAAATTCATTCTTTTTTTTCTTTTTTGATTCAGTAGAAGCTCATAATTCAAAAGAAATTTGAGTTTCTGTACAACTACAGAGATACTTTCATTTTTTCCCCAGTAAAACAGAAGCACTCTTTGACATCCGTGGTTTTATGTCAAGCCAACTTTGATGTAGCTTGAAATAAAAATTCCCTTTCATTTCAAACTTTTCAAATTGAGAACATCAAAATATTTTGCTTTAAGGGGACAATGAAACAATTTATTTAAAATCCTTACCTAAAAAAATCCCTGTTTATTTGGATCAACATGAAATTATTTCTTTTTTTAGCAAATAAATCATGAATTCAAGGAGCAAAATATTGTTCAGATTTCTTCACATTCTCTTCTTGTTCCTCTTGTAGGTCAATATTGCCATTCCCCTGAAGGTGAGGAGAGACACTTGGGAGAACAGGCATATAAAATAACCATCAAAAACAGTAATTTGAGAAAAATATATTCTCAGTGGTAAAGCATGACCTAGAGATGCTTCTTCAGATTTCTCTGAAAAAGTTAAAAGTAATAACTAAAAATCTGTAAGGCCATTTTTAGTTACCCCTTGACAATCAAATAGCAGTAATAAAAATACTCAAATTTCCGCCCAGCTATTCTGTGTTATGTGCCCAACATTGGAAGCATCATCTGGCTCATGTTTTACTCCTGTTGCTTCAGACTATGTTTTCTGTAGAGGGTCCTATCCTTGTACTTCCCAGGCCTTGGCTTTGATAATGAGATCAAGAAAAACTTGTAACAAGTCCCAGGCCTGTTGTTCTTTCCAGCTCACAGTTTCTTAGCATTCACCATCCAGGGCTTGGGTGTGGGAAACTCCCCTTTAGGGGATCACGGATGCTACCGCAGGACCCGGTGGGGGGCCAGGATTTCCATTGGAGCTTTATGGCAAAAAGGGAGGAGACCTGAGTGTGAAGGAAGAATCAGCTGCTGACCTAAAACTGGGTCACAGCAGCATAATGGATGTGCCTCAAAATCTGTAACATGAAGAACCCCTAAATTCCAGTAAAATACAGTATGAATAATGGCATCACTTCTGCATATCCTTCACCCATTTAAAATTTTGGGAGTAATATTTTCCACAAAAAAATTGTGGTTTTTTAGTACTTTTCCAAAGCTGAATGACTTCAAGAAGTCCTTTTTTGGCTCATCAGATGTTTTTGGCAAATGGAATCTACTACCTGCTTAGCTAGTCAACAAATGCTGTCCGTTTGCCAACAGGGATTTAGTTTTCTCTCAAGTGATTGGTTTGTATTGTAATTTCTGGACACAGGGATAATAAAAATGAACACATGTATTGTTAGACTGTTGTCTCCAGAGGATTCAATCAGCGTATAATTCAGATCTTTCTTTTCTTAAGTTTATAATACTCATGCAATTTTATTAATGAAGACCTATTTACTGGAAATAAATGTTCATATTGCTTTAGTCTGTAATATCCTGGACATCCACCAGAAGTATAGTCCTTGTTTCAACACAGGGAATGCACACAGACTGAAGTTTCTAGTTTTGACACCAAGCAAAAGGAAAGCACTTAAGTCTTCCAGTGCACTTGGGTGTGAATGGAGCTGACCTGTGCTGATATGAAGAAGAGGAGTTAGTGAGAATATCATATGGGGAGGATAACAGCACGGGTTCAGGTAATATTCACCAAAGAAGACTTTTTCTCTTCTCTTTGTTAAACAAGGGTAAACTGCAACTACTTGAGGTAGTTGTACCAGTGCTTTTGTACCAGAAATAAACCTTACCCAGATAAATATGTTTTCTGTTGTCTTTTCTGTGTAGATTTGTCAGCTTCTTTTGCATGCCTACACAGAGAAAAAAGATGACTTCATACCTAGGTACATGTGTTTTACCAGCTACAGGCTGCTGAGCAGGCAGTGAGGTGAATGGAGACATTGCAGACTCATCAGTCCAAAGTTCTTCCATGTTTGGACAAACTGTGTACTCAGAGGAGGAAAGCAGGACACAGTTGTAACTGTTATGCTACCTATAGCAATGAACTATACTAGAGTGGATGAAAAAGAGATAGAGACCTTCAGAACACTGAAATTAGTACAGATGAGAAAGATTACTGGTAGCACTAAGGCCCAAGGTTCCCATCTGGCAAAGAAAAGAGGTGTGGGAATTGGAAACTAGAACAAAATTTGTATATTGCATTTCAGTCCTAAATGGTGACTGAAGTAATGAAAGTCTATGTTTCCCTTCCTCTCTTCCTGCTTTTTTTGGCATCTTGAGAAAAGGGAAGCTTTGGGCAGAGCAGATGTTTGGGGAATTCCCCAGTGGAAGGCTTGCTTTGCGATGGAGACTTTTCCCTTTATTAGTAAGCCTCAGACACTGTATTGTCCAGACTAGCCCAGTCAGGAGGCCCTTTCACCTGTCCCATGGGACCAGACCAAGCTTAAGTGCCTGGGACAGCACTCTGCTTTCCTCTTTCTAGTGCTCCTTCCTGCTCTCGTACCCCCTATCTGCCTTCTTGCACCTTCTCCCTCCTTCTCTCTCTGCTCTGAGTTATACAGGATTTACAGTCAGGGAAAGGCATTTGATTACACTCAGATGATGTCCCAGACAAGCATGGGGTCTAAAACAATCGAACCTGCTACCCTAGAATAGCTGGCCTGACTGACCAACTGCTTTGAATCTGGCAAAAACCCACAACATTTTGCACTGTCTGAGTTTTCCTCCCTCTTGTTCATTTTTGCCAAGAGCAGAACATGCCTACAGCTCTCAAAGGAACCAACTTGAGATTCCCTGAGCGAAATCACATTTTCTCTTTGGCCCAAAATAAAGAGCTTAATTGAATAAGAAATTAGAATTGGATGTCATCTATCCACCAAAGGGACTTACTATTAAAACATCTTGCTATTTCAAGTATTTTGCTGTGTTTTGAAGTTTTCTTACCTTGCAGCCCCTACCCAGTAAATACTCAGATTTGGACAGAGATATTCTCAGAATGGGCTAACATTTCTGCAACCAAACCCATGTTAATTCTTCAGTGCAGCCAGTGCTTTCTCAGGGCCATCACCTTTGACTCTTTCAACCTAGTATTCTGTATTTTCAAGAAGTCTTTTCACGAGAAGGAACACAATATTTTTTACATCCTAAGTGAAAAAAATAATATTTTGTTAGCACAGTGCCAGTAACTCCTGAGGAGGAACATGGTAGTAGTGGATCAAGGGTTGGACTTGATGATCTCAGAGGTCCTTTCCAACCCAGCTGATTCTATGATTCTATGAAGTGCAAGGTAAGGGAGACAGATGGAGGAGAACATGTGAAGGAGGAACTCTGACAATGTGAATAAAGTGAAATTGAAGTGGAAAAACTGCCTGTGATAGGTAATTTCATATGCATGGAAAGTATTTGCTGATTTTGTTTTGATTTGAACTAGTTGATAAAAAAGAGGTATGGGGCAAAATATGTGTGTGAATGCGTATTTAGAAAGACACTGAACAGAACCAAATGAGTGTGGCCTGAATGCTGCAAGGTGGACACCAGCTGTGTTAGATAGGACCAGAGAAGACAGAAGACAATGGGTGTCAGACATCCTGTTGTATCATTATCACATAATACAATCTCTATGGCAGAGCTCTGTTTTGGCTGCAACTCCAAAAAATGTTTATCCTAATTAGGTGTTTATCATAAGCTTTAACTAGCACTTTTCAAGGTTTACTCAAAGAGGGTGGGCATACCACCTTGAAATTCAGTATTTATTTAAGCAAAATGCTTGTGAAGATTTCTGCTTTCACTCTTGCAGCTCTTTCCAGGAGTACCTCTTTTGGCAGCACGCTCACAAGCAGTCAGAGGAAAGACAGCAGTGCAGTTAATAGCACCCCAGGAGTTTGCAACCCAACAACAAATTCACATTTTATTGCCTTGCTATCCTTGCCATCTAAGGAAGATTTTGGCTGGAAATTGCGGAGGTTGCAGTCTAAACTGACAGGGACACAGGTATCATGTACCCTAACAAGTTTCTCTGTTCTACCCAGCCAGGAAAGAAAGTGGCCTTTTTCAGTGAAATGAAACTTGGTCTGATCAGCAATATTTAGAACATGGAAGGAGAAAGTGTTGACATCGGCTGATATATTCTGAGTCTCGGGCCAGAGATTGTGTCGTATCATGTGAAAAGGATAAAACCTTCTTGTCAGTGACAAACATAAAATGTTTCTTAGTAAGATTTGCTGCTTAACAATGAGATAATGTTTATAAAAGGATATTTTGTTCATGTTTGACGTAGAAGTATATCTCCACAGAGGTGTGTTCAGGACCAGATTCCAATTTCAGTTGCATTAATTCCAACTTTTTGCAAGCTCCCTTCATTTTTGTAACCAGGGAGAGCTTCTGGGAACTGCCTTGACCTTGGTTTTCGTTCTCTCATCAGTGTTTTGCACATTTTCTTTTTCACAATACAGAGAGAAACTTTTCTGAAACCTAGACAGCTGGCTGGCATATTAACTGTGGATGCTCACTAGCAGGGTGTGTGTTTTAGAGTAATGGTTTCCACACCAAAATGAAGCAGTCCTAGTAGTCCAGTACATTTACTATCAGAACATGTATTTAAGGAGGGAAAAAAAAAAACAAAACCAAGGAAGTCCCTGGATGAGACTGCAATAAGGCACTGGATAAAAAGGTTGCAAGTAAGTCCTGCAAGTAGGATCCATAACACAGAGTAGGTTAGGTGAGAAAATTAGTTAGATTACCAATAACAAAGGCCTAAAGTTATGCATTGGAAATAGTTTTATTTTTCATCTGTCATCTATTCCACTTTCATCTGAATAAACACTCATCAGACCATGATGTGAGAATGACCCTGCAAACACTGTGTAAGCACACTGAACACGATAAAGTCCCTTTAGGAAGTAGAAGGATTGTAACATAGTGTCCCAATCCCTCTACATCTGTGCTATAGACATGAGCCTATGATATTAAAAAGGTGGGAATGAGCATAACAAATAGCTTCCTTCCCTCCTGCAGCATTTTGTGTAGGTGATGGGAGTGTGCCTGGGCACTGGCTATGGTACTTTGTACGTATGGGCTGCAAAGAACTTCTCTGAGACAGCAAGTACTTGACGGCAGCAG
>VYXB01006194.1:815361-881555 GCA_013397135.1 Pachyramphus minor
CAGGCAAATTAGACATCAAATTTAGGAAACCAAGGCAGCACATTGCAGACAATCCATTGTACCTGTCTTGGGCATCTGACAGGTCTAAGTCTCTCTGGTGGCTCTAACCTTATGTGTCTTATGTTTCTTTATAGGAAAACTTGATGCTGCTGGAAAGCCATAGTACTTCTCTTTGAGATGCAGGATGACCATGTATGTGACAGACTGTGGACAGAGATGCAGTCTGATCAGGGAGAATAAAATGCTAAAAATATAATAGATACCTTTAAATATATATATATATATACTAAATAAATAAAATACTTCTGTGGCACAGAAGTATTTTCAAATGGATATATTTTCATTTTCCTACATAAAATCACCACAGAGATCAGCTCTGATACTGATTTTGTTTGGTTAAGTCAAGGCAATCAAGACTTTCAGAGGGAGCTGGCATGGTGGGCTGTCTCAAGGAAGCTTCCTCCGTTTTCTATGTTGGCCACTGATTTTGAATGTTGATTTGAAAGCTTTTTGAAATAGTACAATTTTCAAAAATTTCTCTGCACTGACTGTCTGAAGACTGGGCTTTTCTCTGCGAACAAATAGGCTTTGAAAGTTGGATTATACATGCTCTTGAATACAGGACAGGAAAGAAAATCTTGTGCCACAGAATATATGTAAAGGAATGGAAGAAAGGAAAAACATGTGGTGGTTCCTTCCAACTAAAATTGCCAGTAATATTGCATCCCTTGACACATTTATAGATATCAATTACTTCCAGTAAAGCTCAGTTACTGATAGGAAGTGGAAATTCCAAGCATTATTTTTTAGTATCCTTATCCTCTCTACAAAGTTTAATTCAAGAGCCAAGGAGAATGCCAATGTAATGATGTGTTATGCGACAGCAGGTTATTTGACCTTCTTCCTTTGAAGTTAGCTCTTTTAAGATAGTTTCTTTGTCCCACTTCTCTTAGAAAAAGTAAATCTTGTTCCCATTGTTGTCAGCACAAGCTTATCAGTGACTTAAATAAGATGACAGGTAGGATATCAGAGAGTAAATTCTTTGAAATATGGAAACTATCCAGTGTATGAAATTTTGAACCCATATTTCAGATCCTTGGTTGAAGATATAATTCAAACATATGGGTTTTAGGAAGTCCATCTTATAATATAATTCTGTAGTTCTGTAATACAGTTCTGTAAGCTACAAAATTAGGAATGGGAGACCACTAAATGCTCATAGCCTTCGTTATCTCCCCTTTCCTCTTTTTTACACTTAGGCCCAGAAATATATTTTTCACTCCGAATGTATCAGCTGTGTTTAGTGGCTTGTGCATTTGGCCAGAAGGTGAACTGCAAAGTAGGCTTAAATTTCAGATTTTGATTAGTTAGAGAAATGTTAATAAAATATTAGATGTTGTTAATATAAGGAGCATCAGCTTATTTTTAAGTGCATGTTTTCCTGTCCCTGCACCACATTGACTATGCTTCCTTTGTTAACCCCTATTGAAAACTTCAGGTTTTTTCCCCTGGCATTGGGAGAGCTACGGAGTCCACTGTGTCCTATCTCTTTCTTACCTGCTTATACCAGCCCATATCACTGGGGGAGCTGCTGCCTGTCATTAGACAACAAATCCTGGAAGCTTGTCCTTCATTCGGTCACTTGGGTAGATCTGGCAGGGTGAGAAGAAGCACTCATGGTCATCACCCCAGCAGGGCTGTTTCCCAGCAATTGTCCCTGTAAAACAACAGTGGAAGCTGCAAGAATCCATGGCAGGAACACACAGTGCACATTAACACCCTAGGGTTACTTTCCTGGCATCTTACTGCTCTTCCTTTTATCTGCTTGTTCTACCCCAATTTATACCACTCTTGCATTGTCCTTCTGCCTTCTCATTTCCTTGACTCTCATATCAAACTGGTCTTCTTAGCCTTTCTTAAATGACACCCTCCAGTGCCTCCCATGAGTCCACAGAAGGAATGAGATCTTTGCCACCCTTCACCCTGTCCTTGGTCTGTGTGCTACATTAGTGCCACTTTACCCTTCTCCAGACAGTGAAATCATCTGCTCATCAGCCGAAACTGTTCATTTTCTTAGGCAGGGAAAGAGGAAATCCAGCAAATGGATTTGTACAGGTTGAGCGCACAATAGATTCCCATGCATCTCATTGCTCTTAGAACTTGCCTTCAGACCAGTTGCATTAATATTGTGGTTATTGATATATATGTGAATATTGGAGCAGAATAAATAATGGGAACTAATAGGAATTCTATTAATTTATTTTTTATTATCCATGCATCTGCAAAATTTATAGGTTTTGAACTTAGATGTGTTTTCTGGTACACAGGCTTTGACAAAAAATATTCTCAATATTCTGAAATTAATTTGAGACATCTTTTTTTAAGGAGTAGCAAATGCAATTGGTCCTTCAGAAGTACCATTAATTTTCTGCACAAAGCCATGTCAGTAAGACTATTCGTGTGAGCAAGATGAGTGGTACTTAACCTCAGTTTAGCAGGGGAAATGAAAGTGCAGTACGAAAAAACATGCTATCACCAGCTTTCTGTTGAGGCAGGCGCTATTGTTATTTTTAGGAAGATCAAATGCATTAATTTTGCAACTTACGTCCTGCCACAGAGCTGCACATCTACGTAAAGACTGACAAAAACCTTGCTTAAATCTTTGAGAACCCATATTGCGACAGGGTGGGAAAACTAAGAGTCAGACAGTATGTGAGAAGGCTGGAAAAATGAGGGCAAGGTACAGAAACCACCAGAAACACAGAGAAGTCAAGTTAAGCATGCTGGCAAATTTTCACGGTATATTGCTCATACTGTAGTTATCCGGTTGTGAAGTTTGTTAAGAAATAATGCTCCATCTAATTGCAAGCAGCTGCCTATCAGGCAGCTTGGCCAAAAGTTTATAATTCCATCTTATGATGATGAAGGAAATGGGCAACTGTGGTCTGTGCTGTGTGTGAAATTTCTGAACGCTTCTTTGCAAAGTCACAAAGTGTGATGTGGAGCTGAGAAAAGTTTTGAATTGACTGCAGGCTTTAATGATGCAATCTCTTCCTAGTTTTACCAGAATGTGTTGGGAAAGCACAGACCTGCATTGGAGATCAAATTACAGATTTTTTCAACTTCACAGAGTTATTTCATGTGAGGCTAGTGACTGTCAGTGGTGAAAGTGGTTTGAGCAAAAACTAGATCAGTTCAACTATTATGGAATTCCAGGCTGAACTGGGAGAAGGAAGCTTGGAGGGTAGGCAAAAGGAAAGCTCTCGGGAACACTTTAAATAGCTGACATGGAAAATATTGCAATCTGGTGCATTTCAGAAGTGGTTTCCTGTAAATGTAAAGTCTGTTATGAATTAAAAAAAATAGAGAGTTTTCGGGAAGCCTTCTTTTTTTTCAACTTATTGAAGCAATCCAAATTTTTAAACCAGGGTAATTCTTGCCTACCTCTCTAATTAGTTTTGCAAAACAGGTGTAGCCACTGAAATTTATTACAGGCAGTACTTCCACATGTCTTAATCTGAAGGGCAGAGAGTTGCGCACTAGGAATAATCAAAGATGTTGAAAAGGGGACAAAATACAAATTTTGCATTGCTATATCATCCCATACACACTTGCCTGTGATGTAATACTGGCTTTCCAAAGAAAAGAAGTACAACAGGCATAATCTCTCTAGACTTCATCAAATCAATCCTGCAGAATGGTTCATAATGTAGAGATGGGAATGCAAACAAGAATGGTAGGGTGGCTGATGAAAGAAGGAGGCAACCATACTTGGTATTGCAAAGAAAATGGTATTTTTAGATGGACATAGACAAGGGCAGTTCCTGATGAATTTGGTGCTGCAGCTTGATATCTTGTCAGACTCTCTCTAGTGGCTTTTTGGGGTATTTTTAGTACCAAAGAGAACAGAGGTGATACAACAATACTAGAATAACTGAGATGACCTTGATGACTGGCGTAATAGGAATAGAAATTTAATAATATTAAGTGCAAAATCATCACACTGTTAGGGATTAATGCCAATAATTTCTCTACACACTGGAACTCATAATTTGGAAATGTGTTAAGAGGATGAATATGTAGTCATAATTACTGTGAGTTACCAGCATGACATAGCCTTAAAGAAGACACCTAGGAAGGAGAGGAAGTATTTTCATCCTACTACAGAATAGAGCAAAATTATCTGGATTACTATGTATTGTTCTGGTCAGCCATAATCAGGAAGTGGGGAATTCAAAGGGAAACAGATAAAAACAGGGCACAGAGAAGACTGTCTTCCAGGAGGAGGAGATTAGAAAAGTCTCTCTCTTAGCCTAACAAAATGAAGGCTATAAAGGGATATAGTTGCTTTCCAGAAATAAATCATAGAAGTAAAAAGTGGAGAGGGAAAAGAGCTATATATATATATCAAAGTCCTCTGCTGGCACAGAAACAAATGGGTATAAAGGGGATCTGAAATTGTGCAGGAAAGGAGAAGAAAAGTCTTGACCATCAAGGCAGGGAGGGTGTGGAACAGCCTTTGCGTGGGAGGAACAGCAAAAACTGAGTAACTTTCAGCTGAAGCCCCATTGCTTTATAGGGACATTATATAACGCTGCCAGTAAAGCCAGGAGATGATGAACCCAGTGACTCGGGAAGTTCGTTCCAGCTCCTAATTAGCCTATTATTTTAGTTTCAGGATGTTGTAATCACTAAACCTAAATGCATCAAGTGAAGTATACACTAAAGGAAAGCCTATTTCTTGCATGTGGGAGCTCTGTGTTTGAGCTGTGTCTCACAACAGCTCTTAAAACAGAACCATTAGAGGCATTTTTCAGAAGGATGCAGTACATCACTAGCCATTGCCTCTACACTAACATGATGTCTACAGATCAAGGCAATTGCACAATTATACGGCGAATTTAACTTTTATTCATCATCCTTGTGTAACATATGTTGATAAGGGAAGGAAAAACTGGGTCTGTCTGATAATATAACACCTTGCAAAAGGAAAGTCTCTGTCATAATGGCTTACAGACTTCTCCAGGCTTCTCTATCTATCTCTATTCTCTACAGCTGTCACTATCATTATATAATGTCTCACTGCATTCCAGTTGTCTTGAAAGTTGCTGTTGATTCAGTCTTCTTCTGCAAAGCACACCATATTTCTTTAAGTAGATTGCAATGAGAAGTCCAATTCCTAGACTCATCAAGGATTGTAGCTGTACCTGTACTCACAGAAGTTTTAATAAGAATCAAGCATCAGAGGAAGGTCAGGTATCACCAGCTTGTAAGTATACATAGGAATATCTCAACTACACTTGGAGTTTCAAAGTGTGTCATAACCCACGTGTAACTGAAAATTCAACTCTGCATTTCCACTGTTGTTGCATAGCTGCTAGAAGATATTAGCTGACAGAGTCAATTATTAGAGGGATGGAACACCTCTCCTATGAAGAAAGGCTGAGAGAATTACTGGGATTGTTCAGTCTGGAGAAGAGAAGACTTCAGGGTGACCTAATTGTGGCTTTCCGGTACCTGAAGGGAGCCCACAAGAAAGATGGGGAGAGACTTTTTCAACGGCATGTAGCGATTGGACAAGGGGGGAATGGCTTCAAACTTAGAGAGAGTAGATCTAGATTAAGATATCAGGAAGAAATTCTTTACTGTGGACGTGGTGAGGCACTGGAACAAGTTGCCCAGAGAAATTGTGGATGCCCCATCCCTAGAAGTGTTTAAGGCCAGATTGGATGGGGTCTTGAGCAACCTGGTCTAGTAGAAGGTGTCTCTGCCTATGGCAGGGGGGGTTGGGACTAGATGATCTTTAGGGTCCCTTCCAACCCAGGCCATTCTCTTGTTCTATGATTCAATGAAAATAGGCAGACAGATTCATGGTTTTATTAAGGTCTTGCCAGACTGCCCACAGACCTTTCTATTGCACTGTTTCTGATATTTGAAAGCCTCAGATGGAAAAGGAGGTCTTAATCTAGTGAGAAGAAATATTATTTGAATATTATTATTACACTGAATATTATTATCCTCATTATCAAAATCAATAGAGAATATTTCAGTGATACAATTAACTAAATATCTTTCAGACAATAATGAATAAATAAAGTCACTAGCAAACATAGCCAACGCTTCTTGAACTTTTATGAGTCGGTAACTTTTCATATCTCAGTGTCTGATTAGCCACACTTATTTTTGACAGATTTGGAAAATACCTGCAGTTTCCACTGGAGCTTTGTTTGTACCTAAAATTATCTGAGTTCCAGTCATCTCCATGCTCCCCAATTAGCAGTTCTAATTTTAAGTCATTATCTAAAATAAAATAGAATAACAGAAGGGCAGCTAAACAGTGATTGGAAAAAACAGGAATCATGCAATATGAAAGAAACTTTAAAGAAGAAAAGATCTAAAAAGACATAGAAACCCTATCCCAGTTGAGCTCTGTGCTAAATAAATGTTTTATCTCTTTATTTTGAAGACTCTTCCCAATGTAATGTAACCATGTCTTTATGACTGAGGTTTATGACCATTTTGTGGCTTTCCCATTAGCTTAAAGACAGTTCTGAATCTTTCTCTTAGATGTCTCTGTTGCCTTCTCCCAAAATCCTTCTCAAAATACCAGAATTCAGACAACTTTTGTTATATCTTCCTTCAGCTCTCCTCTCTTGTCGTAATACCTATAGCATCCACTGCAACAACTGTTCTATCAGGTGAAGAGCTCTTCTACATCCCTCCTGTTATTTTTTTCTCTATTAAATCAAAATTACAGTACTGCTCTTTAAGAAACTGCTCCAGTTCTTCATCCTATTTGTTTGTTTAGAGGAAATAACTAACTCTTCACATATTTGTTATTATCACTGCTTTTAAAGTACATTTTGTTATTGTAATTGTATGAAAAACCCTGTAAAAGAGATTTTCTTGCTATATTTACCTTCTAGACAGAGGTCCTTTTCTCTATAGATGAGTATAGAGATTACTACTACTATTGAAATCTGAAATAACCATCCTTCCTGACTCACTGCTGAGTTTTCTGTCTTCTTTGACTACAATACGTGATTGAGGAAACATATCTTGCCGGCAGTATGGTCTTCAAGCCTTCTGGTTTCATTAAAAGTTTGGTGCGTCAACAGTTTGTTGTTTGGAGAAGAAAACAGCTCTTCTGGTGTCAATTTAAGGTGGTCATCACAGTCTGAAAACACATGTGAGACTGCTCATCCAAGCCTTTGTGTGATACCCATCAGAAGGTCCCGGACCAGGAAGACTAAGTGTTAGATCATAGTCTTGATTTGCAACAAAGACACAATGAAGAAATAGGGTGTTTTAAAGATGTTCTTCAAAAGACAGGACAGTGCTCAGGAAGCAGAGAGTTGCTTATTTTCCTGGGTAGAAAGTTATTATTTTCCTAAATAGATATCAAAGTAGAAAAACTGGATGCATTTTCCCCACATAGTTCTAAAATAGTTATGGGAATACTACAGCTTGGACAAAATTCCTCAGTTGTGCTATCTATGTTGGTTTATTTTTGAGGTTTTTTAGACTCATCATTTCTTCTTTTTCTTGACTAAAAAAGACATAATAAAGTCATAATGGCTTTTTCTTTTTTATTTTTTTCCTCATTTCCTCTTAGCAGGGAAGCCGTACGGCATTTTTTAAGAGTAATCTCTTCTTTATATTGTTATTATGTATAGATGTTACAAGAATACTAATAATTCCCACCGAAGAAAGGGAACCATTTTCCTGGTCGCTGCACAGTCCTTGGGTAATTTAAACATGAAATTTTTCCAATTAGTGAAACAACAAGAAGGGGTCAGAAGAAAGGCCATTAATAACAGGAATGCTTCTGCCTATTCTACCATTATGCATTTTGCAGTTACAAAATGGGGTTATTTCTCCTTAATGGAAGAAATAATCAGATTTAAACATATGAAGGAGAAGGTGTCAGAAACCCTTCAGAGCATACACACATATTGCCCAAGTGATCCTGGTCTCAGCCACTTTGACTGGTAGAGATTTCTAATTTTTTTTTCTTCCCTTGAAATATTTGAATCACATCAAAAAGTGAGAGCATATATACATAGAATTGAAAATGTATAGGTTTGGATTTTTTTCTCTCTTTTCTTCACATTGCATTGTGGTAACATTCTTCCTCTCTTGTGTCAGCACTTTTGGTTTTCACTGTTTGTGAAAGTTCCTCATTTTACAAATGAGTATAGTCTTCTTGCCTTGTAAAACAATGCCTGTGATGAGACAATTTTTTTTCAGGCATGAAGCAATCTGTTTTCAATTTTGAGATTGAGGGATTTTATTATCTGTTTAAAGAACACTCTCTGGTTGCTTACTTTTTTTTTCTGATGCATCAATAACACTAATAAAAATGAGCAGATTAAGATTTGGCTTGCACTGTAGGAAGAAACAAAAACATCTCACATGGATACTTCATATTCAGAAATGTTACTTTTTCTTTTCACTTTGCAGAAAGTTCCTTTTCTTTTGTAACATTTAACAGAATGCTACACCAAAAAATAAATAACAGATTTTTTTTTTTTTTTTTTTTTTTTTTTTGAGAGGGCCAAGGCATCAAGGAGTAAATACTGTGTGTCTCACACCTTCACAGAGAACTTTGGACTTACTGAGCTTTATGAATCTGAGAAGATTGATAAAGATTTATGAACTGAGAAGATCTACAAAAGATCTGAGAAGGGCTATGAGTGGCTATTTTATCATATGGATCTTAATGGTTTTCCTGTTATCTTGTGTTCCTTCTGTTTCTTTTAGGCACCTGTTCTTGCATTATGTGCTCACTTTGTAAGTGTACTGGATTGGACTGCGACTGCTTCACATGCAGACCATGTGTGGCAAAATGGACCTCAACTGGCAACTTTAGCATCTATTTTTTTTCCACTCAACAATTTGAATAAAAATAGAGATTGCTGAATGGAGTTTTTTCTCAACATAAGGCCTGTGGGCCTCTTAACAAAACCTCTGTGAAATTAGTTGTTTGTGTGCAGACTAAATGTGTTGATTAAATTTCCAAAATTTTCTCTGGTCAATTAGAAAACCACCTGTAACATATTTTTCCCTTAACCCACGGAGACGCTGCTGATTATTTGGAGCAAAATTCTGCTTTTATTTAGACCTTCAGAGTTCACACTCATTTGAGTAACTCTACTAAAGGCCATGAACATGTTGAGATTTCTTCCATTTAGAAGAAATCATCATTAATGGTCATCAACCTCATCTGACCCACAGTAGTTTCTTCTTCATGACTATATGGTTTTATGACAACTTGAAGATCCTGGCATGCAATCCAGGTGGTCAGAGGAAGTCCCTTACTCTCTCGGACAAGGATGTAGGAGAAGGTTTTGCCATGTGACTTTACCTGCCCATGTTCCAGAATCCTGATCTCCCTGAACTTCTGCTCACTGACCCTACAGTGGTCCAAAGCCTTTATTAGTTGCCCATGCTAAAGCAAAATCACCTGAGTAAAGTCTGAGATTTTATGGGGTAACAGATCAAAAGTCTGAAATAATGAAATCCTTATCCTGGGTTTGATAATTCAATGCACTATTTAAAAATATTGCTGTGCTCAGGGGTTGGTTGTGTTGTTCCTCGGCACAGAGATGGGCATCAGGTAGGTCTAGACTTTGTTGCCTGACAGGGTGGCAAAAATGGCTGGCATTTGGCAGCTCATCCAGTCTGCAAACCAGGCACTAACATTTTGGAGGAAAAGTGAAGTAGCAGCATGCCATCACCTTTTCTGCTGTGAGGGGCAGTTTGTAACAGCCGCAGTGTAGAGACTGATATGCAGTTTACTTTTAATGGATCAGAAGACACTGGACACCACTGGATAGATGCTGGAGCTCTTTACCCTTTAGCAGCTCCCATTCTCATAGGACAAATTCAGCCCATCACAGAGAGAAGAAGTAGCATTCCCACAGAAGTGATGAGAAACCTGAATAAGAGGCAACTGCTCTGCCCAACTTGCAGACTGCCAGTGTCTCAGCACACATAACTGGGAAAGATCCAGAAGGAATCAATTTCCACAATCCAGTGGGTGACATGAAGTGGAAAACATTCAAGGAGGGTAGAAAACAAATAAACAAACAAATAAACAAAAGAATTTCAAGAAAAACTCTTCTTGTTTCTTATTGCCCAACAGTTTACTATGGTTATTGTTCCATTTTGGCCACAGACTTGTGACCCCTCTCATTTTATTTAGCACTGCTTTCAATTCCCTTCTTAAAACAAAACAAAACAACTCAAAGTGTTGCTAAAGCTGTGTCAAACTTATTTACTGCTGTTTTCAAGTCTTGCATGGGCTGATGTTGGTATCAATACCAGAGATGGATGGGACACCTGCTTGCATACACACAGAGTGCTTGCCCAACAGTGATGTGCCTTGATTGGATATTGCAGTGTTATATGAAAAGCAAGGGTATGAATTAAAGGAAGAATTATATTTTACAATACTCTGCATAAACAGGCAGGCTTCCAGCTTCACAATAGCACTGCTTGTGGTTTTGAAATGCTGCTAATGTGGGATGAAATAGTCCTTTCACAATCTAAATAAACACCCACTGTATCTATACATTTATAATGCATACGTACAAACGCTTACATCTACAAATACATTTATATACATGCAATATATCTCCAGAAAATTGTGACTGTGTGAATGTCAGGAAAAGTACTTCCTGAACTTGTCTAAATGTGTGTAAAACAAGGCCTTCTCCTCCATATTACTATTTCACTACCCTTACTCTGGGAGCAGCCCAAACATGGATGTGGCACATAGAAACTTCAAATATTTTAGGGTGCCATGCCTGCTTTTACAGAGGTACTGATTACTGCTTACACGCTATTTTAAGGACTCAGGTGTACTAATACAGGTCCCTTTGTTCCAGAATTTTCTCTCTCTCTGGTGTGAGCAACCTGTCCATCTCTACAGAAGACCTTCATCCTGGAATATTCAAGACTGGAGGGGAACTGAGCCATCCCTTTCCTGGGCTGACTCTATGTCAGTCATTTTGTTTTGCCTACAAAATGTGAGAAAAGTCCCAGTGGGGTAAATGGGACTTGTGCTGGCAAAGAAGTAAAGCAGCCTGCAGAGATGTAGCTTTGTTCAGAGCACAGATGCCTGTGGACAAAACCCGCCGAGTTCATATTTCCTGGTCTCTTGGAGGTTTAACAGTCTCTAGCCAGGGTTTTGTCCCTGTGCCCAAGCTTGCCCGCACCGTGTGGCTCGGCGTGGGGTTTGAGAGGCCTGTATCCCACCCCACGGAGCCCTAAGGATGCTGGCACTTCCAGGGCTGTGTGGCTGCTGGGTGGAGTTTTTCTGGAAGACAGCTCAGGAAGTGGGTGCCTCAAGTCATCTACATCTTGTCTTAAGTCCCAGAGACCTTTTTTTTTTTTTCTGTTCCTGACTCAATGTGTCTCAGAAGACTTCTGGTAACAACTTGCTTTTGGCTGGAGATACCATGAGAAAATAACTCCCCCAGTGCTATTTTTTTCTGGCTCTCTCTTTCTGAGTCCTGGACAGAATTAGGAAAGCATAGTCACACCTCTCCTCCTTCAAATTGTGAATTTACTCCCAGTTGTGTCACTATTCTCTGGCGTACTGCAGACACCTTTGTCTTCTGATCACCTTGTTCCGTAACTGGATCCTGGCCAGCGTCCTCACAGGCAGAGCCCCACCAAGACAGCATTTGCTTTTGTCTTAAACATCATCTGGCCAGCAGTGCACTCTTGCCAGCAGGAGCAGCCAGAAGCAATCCAGGGAAGGAGGCATCCCAGGTGCCAAAATGTATTTCTGAAGCTCTGCCAACAAATGTGAGGGTGAACTAATGGTATTCAGAAGAGTGTTTGCAACTTTTACTGATGGCATCACAATCTGATCTCAATTACAATGAAGTAACCAGACTAGATTTGAATCTGGATTAGGTTGACCACATTTAAGTCCCTGTTAAAAGTTTGCTTCTGCCATGCTACTATAATGAATCAAGTTGTCTTTCACATAAAGGCATATTATTGTCCTGCTTCTGTAGCATCTTTGTATTTGTTTGTTTATTCTTGGGTTTATGCATGAAATTTTCACCAGTTAAAAATATAATAGGCTTTTAAATTAATTTAATTAAAAAGATACAATTGTCTATGAAGACTCTTAAATTGAATTAAACCCTTTTTGCTATGGACAGAACATCAGCGTTGCTAAGTTTGTCTAGTACTGTCCTGTATAAGGGTTTGTCCAGGAAGTTACTTCTAGTTGTGCCAGATGTTTGCAACTCTGGATTAATTTTGTCACATTTCTGGCTGAGAACTTCCTAGGTGTATATTTCAGTTAGATGCTTTTGCAGAAGCTAACAACCTCTATCCAGCTGTTTTAAAGATGACATTAAGGAAAAATACATTGGCAAAAAAAAATCATTTTAGTGTTCTTTTCTCCCTTTACTTTTAAGAAGCGCTATCACTTCCATGCATTGGCACTAGGATTTGAAACATGTCAGGGCAGAATAATTTTTATGTCTGGAGTGTGTTTCCTCCATTTCCAATGAAAAGAAGACTGGCTTTTGCATGCATGCCATAACTGGTTGTTAGAGTTTTGTGAGGTATTTTTCTGAGAGTTATGGTCATCTGTGACCTAATCTGCCCCATCATAATTCCTCCTATGATTAGACTCAGTTAAAGCTATCATACATCTGGGTTTTTGTGGACATATCCTAATTTTTAACTCCAGAAACTTTGTCAATGCAGTTTTTGAGGAATTCATATACATACCCTGCCCAGATGGTCTGTTGCATGTGCACTTCTGGTGTGCTCCAGAAGTCCTTGATTTACTGCATGATATAATTGTCCATAGTGTGAGGAGCATGGTCACGATACTTGCTCAATAGGTGCTGTAAAATACAGGGATATGTTGATCTACAGAGGAAATTCTGAGCAAAATGCAGAGGTTTGGAAGCACCTGACTTGCTTAGGCAGACCGAGGCTTTTTTCTTACACCAAAATTTTAATGTAAATTAATGTAAATTAAGCACAAACTTTTAATGCCACTCATGCCTGTATTATGAACATAAGCCACATTGTATCTTTTTCTTCAATTAGTTGAAAATTACTGTTCCTGGATTGTCCAGTTGAAAGATGGATGGTTCCTCAGGGTGAGGAATCTTACATCTGATGAATATTTTACACAATCCCAGTAATGATTTTAATCTAACATGAATACAAATTAAAGCATTAACCACAATAAATTAATAGTTGGTGACTAAAATGTGATTTCCTACAAGTAGGCCTGCTATTTGATGGTAGGAGCAAAGCTCTGAGCATAGAAAATATGTCAAGTGCAAAAGTCAGTGGATGAAAGTATTATCTAAGAACCCAAATCAGGATGGTCCTGTGTAGGATGGCCTAAAAAATTAACAGAACAAAGCAAACAAAAACCTAAGGCAGATAGTCAAAACCTGTTTGATACCAACATCGCTGAACAGCAATATTTGAAATTACTATTGCACATGCCATTTCCCCCAGGTTTGGTTTGTGATCTCTGGGTGTGCTAATGTGCTAGAAGTGCTTATTTTTGGGGAAAAGATATGCAGTGAGGTAGTTGCCAAGGTGGGGTGTCCTCGGCTCATACATTTATGGACTTATTTGTGGCTGCAGTTTTCCATGTATTGTGTCCTAATACCAAATGGTCATTAGAAACGCCGAAACTATTGAATTAGCACATAATTCATTCCCTCACAGTTGACAACTCTGTCCTGGGAGACATGACAGCATGATTAGTAATCTTGTAGCCTGCCTAAGAACCATCTCTCCTGCAAGCCTCAGTACCAAAAGCTGGCTGGGACAGGGGGCTGCATGGGCCAGTGGGCACATCTCAGTTCTGGAGGGTTTGTCTTAGGTGCTGCAAACTGTCTTAGGCCTGAGGCTGCATAGACCTTGCAGGTGAAGCAATGAAACTGGGGAACATAATAGGCTTTGCCAGGAGTAAAGCAGGCTTCTAGTCACTGGGGCTGCTTGGAGGCCTGTCCTGGGGCATAACTTCCCCTCCTCTCTGTCATGCCATGCTGGTTGCCCTGCAGGCTAGGTCCATGTTAGGATGGGTACATCATCTGCATCACAGCTACAGTCTGTCATCCAGGGGTATTTTAGAAAGGGACTTCACTCTTGTTTGCACTTTTGCAGTTTTCTGTGCCAAGGCTGTTTCACTTCTATAGACACATTTCTCATTTCTAGGACAAATTGGGATCCTACCCTGTGGATTGGATTGCACCCATACATTCTGTGCAGGTACAGGTAAAGTTGAACTGGTCATGTTTTGCTCTTCCATCTCTCTGTTCATTGCTCATTTTTCTTCCAAATCAAGTCAAACCAAGCATTTCCAGAAGTTACTTTGAAGTGAGATTTCAGAAAGAATTCCTTTTTAAGACATTTTTTCATGACAGAATTTTCATCTATCATATCGAGATTTAATTTTTTTAATAGAATTTCACTCATGAATCTTTTTTAGAATAATATGGAATTTCACAGTATATCTGCATATTGTGTCAAATTTTCCCACAAGCTGCATGTTGAGCTGGAAAAAAGGATGAGATATGTATCAGTTCCTATTAAGCAGTGTTGCCACACATAAAATAAAAGAAATGGACTCCATCAGTTATGATCATGCTTTGATGATACTTTGTCAATAATAATATGCAGAATTGCACAATATGTCAGAGAGTTGTCGCTATGTCATGAGAAAATGATGCATTGTGAAAAAGGTAAAAGCATAAATCTGTATAGAAACAATAAAAATGTGAACTATTGGAAACAGCTTTTGGGGATGAAAATTAGTTAGCTTTTAAAATATGTTCATGGAGAAATTTTCTTTGCAATTTATAGAATATCAGAATAACTGCTTCACTCTATTGGCCTTTTTTGACAAACTTACATTGCAAGAAAGTTTTCCAACCTGTTCTCATGTCAAGTGAATGGAAACGAAAGCAGATTTGGGCCCTGTTTCTATATGGTTCATATTAAAGATGGGCTCAAACCAAACCCACTAGATCAGAACATTCCCAGACTTTGAGGAAGTTTGGCTCTGATTTCAGTTTTAAAATTCAGTGCTGGCTCCTTTCAACAAGGAACTAAATCATCTGAGCACTGCTTTGGGAAATTTGGATTCAGATCAGTACTTTGCAGCTGCAGCTGCAGTCCTTATTGAAACCTAGAGCTCCTTGAGACCAGTCTAGTGGGGCCAGGAGAGCATGAAGCTCCCCCAGCATTGCTCCTGAGGGCAGCCCAAGTCGGGAATAGTCACGCCCAGGCTCTACCAAGAAGAAGATCTGGAAGTAGGAAGTACATGGAGAGCACCCACACAGTGCAGTATTATCAGTCCTCACAGGAGGGCTATGTGTCCCACATGAGGTTTAATTTTCCTGTAGTTTGTGGACTCAGTGTGAAATGAGATGATCTTTTGCCATTCCAGGGCTTGGTTTGTACCCTTGAAAAGCAAGTCCTTTCTAACAATTTCATTTGACACAGTTTTCACTGTTCCAGTCCCTGATGTGTAATTAAAGGCTGGGAAGGTGAGGGAGCTCATGGTCAGACTGGCTAGTAAAATTGCTAGGGGAAGCTTCCAAAATACTTGATCCTGGAAAACCTGGAGTTGTGAGTCCTGGAGAATTGCTGATGATACTAGTGACAGGCAAAGCACACCTGAAGTTGATGCTGCATGATGAAGGCATTTTTATGACATTTTTCCTTGAAGTCAGTCAAAGTAGTCTAAAATGTTTCTCCCAAGTTGCCTGTGAGACTACATCAAAGCCACTGAAATGGTGAGCCTCTGCAGCAAGGACAGCAGGTGCTTCAAGGAAAGGAATAAATCTGCCTCACAGCCATGGCCCTGTCCTCTCTGTCCCAACATCATGGCAGATATGCAGCAGTACAGGGGAGACCCTCAGTGATGGAGTTGTGAGAAACAGCACAGTAATTTCTTCCAAACTCAGCATCTGTGCACAAGGAGATGAGACAAGAAATTGGAGACTTCAGCAGGTGAAATGGACCTGTATCCTTGGTCCACTCATTGGATGACTTACCAGTTGTTCACTAGACTCTTCTTCACTGTGATATAAAGGGGAAAAAAATGGGGTTTATTCCTTTGTTGCCAGACATCTGACTTGACTGTCACAGTCCAATCTGTTGTTCAGCTAGTAAAGCAAGTACGTTTAAATTGTTGTAGAGAACCTCTGTAGTTCGTAGTTACAAAGCTTTGTAAGCCTTGTGTGATAAGAAACATGTGCCATGTAACTTTTCCATGAACACCATGATCGGTTTTGGCCCCAAGGATTCCTGGAAACTGAGCATAGCACAGGAACAAGGCAGAAAGGCCTCTTGGGTATGGGGGTGGTATGGTCCCCCACATTTCTCAAAACCCACTATTATTTTGACGTCATTCTCTTGTACTCATTCTGTGTCCATTTTGGGTGTCTAGATTCAAGTTGTTCAGTACAGTGACTATCTTTCACTTTCTCTTTGTATGGCATTTAGAGCAAAGGAGCACCCATTTCCAGTTAATTCTTGGTGATATTATATGAAACATGCTTACTCTTAATACTGCTTTTTAAAATACCTTAACACCATTCAGGTTTAAATATTGAGTGTGTCAAAAGTCACTTAAGTAGGTAACTCACTGCAGTGCTGTTTTTCAGAAAGAAGGATTTTGGCCATCTCCAGTTCTTGTTTCAGATGGTCTCTTGTTCTTTATGTTAAACAATCACTCCAATTGACCCTATGGACCTCCAATATAATTGTAATCCCTTGACCTTTATGAGTCCCTAGAGTTTTAAAAGGAATTGGCAGCTAGTGAATCAGTGTGGGAGAAAGATTCTTTGAGGCAGTTGGAAGGAAACCTATTCCCCAAATAATAATAACAAGAGACCATTTGCCATCTCTCGTCAAGCTCCTAACACCTAATCTGGTGCAGAGCAAAGCTTTCAACAAGTTCTTCAAAGGCGTTATGGTTTGGTTGGTCACTAAGTATTTTTATATAATCTCTTGTGGAAGTGTAGGATTTCCTTCAGCATGTGAAGGTGCTAACTGCTGTTACTGACTTACAGAAAGCTGTTCATGACTTTGCTGAAGGTTGCTGGACCATAAAGTGCTCCTTGCTGAAGCTGGATCTGCATCTGCAAACAGTGAGTTGGATTTGTATTTTTCTATGACTGCTAAATGGTCAATGAAATAGGACATGTAGTATTCCACTTTCTAAATGCCTTAAATAATTTTGAAGCCCCTTTTCACTGTGCATTTTGGCTTCCAAACAGGGTTGGTTACAGCTAAGAATCACATAATAATTTTTCTGGGATTCTAATTAACTAGACTGACCTCATGTCCTAACAAACTTCAGCAAAAGCCCTTTTTACTACTTTTCCCAGTGGGACAAACTGCATTTACTGAGCTGTTATTTTTCCATGTTAAAAAAGTTAAAAGCCCTGATCCCTTTTACAGTTTTATGATTCCCTCAAGAGTGGAAATTACTTTAAGATTTGGAATGGAGGATTATCTTTACATTGTAGCCTATAGTAAGTTTACAAGAGAAATCATAGATATTAGTCTGATCTCATTTTTACCAAGCTAACTGTGAAGTAAGCAAAGTACTGGAAATATGAATAGTTAAGACCAGAATCTGCCAAAATCCTTTTTTATCCCTAGGCTGCTAGTCCTACTGTCTGGAATTCCCTCTCTATTTACTACCCTGGAATTCTGTTACTTTTATAGTATTTGAGATTTCTAGGTCTAATGCTATTATAGTTTTACTAGGGAATAGTCTCCTGAGTAAGATCTGAGTTCAGGATTTGGCTGACATGCTCCATGACTGCTGGAGTTACTGAAATTCAGCCTGATATTCTATTTATGTCAATTCTGTAGCTGTATTTCCATCTCTTTTTGGTCTTACCTGGATAAGTATGTGATTTTTTTCCCTCCCTTCACTTATCTTCTCTTGCTTTCTCCTTATATTAGTATTTTTCATCATCTTTTGCAGTTTTTTGTTTGTATGGAAGAAAACGAAGCCCTAGAGTTATGAAGATTTATGGACATGAATAAGTTTTGGATAGTTCACTGGTCTGTTTGATTGTATGTAATTGATAAAAATTAGCTCAGCAAGGATGATTCAGCACTGCAAAATGACTCATTTGCATAAGGTTTTACAGCCTTACTGCAACATGGAGTGTATGTAATTCAAAATCAATATCAGTCTGAGATAAGCACTCTCCTTACCCTTGCATATTTTGTTTTGTCTCAGGAGTCTTAAGCAGAAATACGTTTTTAGTAGCTTCAACAGATTAAATAAAAATTTGGAAACAAAGCCTTAAAAATCTGTCATCAATGATTATCCTTTTGTTATTGTAGGCACAGTTTCGGTTGAAAAAGAGTTCTGCAGTTATAAAAGGGTTCTGTTTTTAAGAGAGCTCATTGAAGACCATGTACATTTGCAAGTTAAATCCTCAGGCATAAAAATACATTCCAATGCATTTCCACCTAGTGGAAACTCAGCCAAGCAGAAGTATTTCCTATCAGGTAGACTTCAACACTTCTTCACATTGGTGTATAGCTCCTTTGGGTGGACAGTACGAATTACAACCAATTTATGCTTCGCTGCACATAATGTCCTGCAAGCTCTCCATGCTGAGAACCGAGGCACAGAAATGCTCAGAGCCTCACAAAGCACTGACTTGCTGGCCCCAATCCCACAAGGAGTTAAAGTGCGAGCTCCCATGCAGAAATAGTCCCAAAGACCTGAAAGTAAGTTACTGCTTCTGATCTCTCTTTGATCAAAGGAAGAATGCTCAGCACCTTGCAGTATCACCGAAATGTAGCTTGTCGGCATGGGACCAGCCTGCTTAAATGAAGCAGTGTTAAAAGAGTAAGAAAATACGGTGTGCAGGGGCCAGAATAAACAATTAAAGATGGCTGAGAAGAAAAAGGGGCTAATTTTCTTTAATTTGCTTGTCTACCTCTTTTTTGACTTGAAAACTTCTGTACTGATATTAAAGTAAACTCAGAATGTTTGTGTTGGCACTATTACAGTTGCACCAGGTTCGGGTTTTTTTTTCCTTTTATTGTCAAGCTTGCAGCCACACAAAACTGTACCTGTTCTGAAAATTAAGGAATATTAATAAGCATGGGTATAATTTTGTTAGTTGAAAAAATTCATTGTTCTTGCATTTTCCTAGAATTTCCCGATCTTGGGATTACAGCATTGAAATTTTGAAGCTTGAGCGAGGAAGGAGACCAAGTGCATGGAATAGTCATGACACTGGACATCATTGCATTCCCAGGAGATGAGAGAGACTGTGATTTTCAAATTTTCTGTCCTGCATGGGACATGTTGGACATATTAGGTTGTATTCTCCAGATTGTGGCAAAATTCACAGATTCCAGGCTGTTTACTAGGTTCATTTTCTCTCTGATCATAGAAGAAATTCAATTTCAGGTCCAAGAAAACAAGGAAAGGGTCCAAGGAAACAAGTCTTCAAAAGAATATACTCCAAAACGAAATTCTTCACGAGCTGTGCTTACTATATAAAAGGCCAAAGGATCCTGCCCCTTAAACTTGCCTGGTTCTATTTGGTTCAGGCAGGGTTTAGAGAGTGGGGTTTTAATGCTTAATGTTGTTAATCCAGAAGGAGTCACAATATCACTACTTTCATGATATTGTGAACCCTTGGACAGGTAGGACACTGATGGGTGGTTAAAGTACTGATCATTTTCTTTCCCTTCTAGTTTACTGCATCTTCTTGAAAAATGCTCCTTGGTCCAGGACTTGCATCTTAGAGAGGAATCCATATTTAGATATGGAACCCACTAGCTCAGCACAGCCCCATTCCTGGGTCCTGTAGCCCCCCCAAAATAGGGCAATCTTCCTGGTGGCATCACTGCCCTGGGGTGAGAATGGCCCTGTCAGCAGGGAAGGGAGAATGCTGCTCATCTGTCCTGGCTAGGACATGTAGCCCTGCCAGCAGCACCAGAGCACCTCTGCAGCAGGAGAAGGAGGTAGATCCATGGTGGAGGCACAGACATTCACGGTACAAGATTAATATTGCAGATACCTCAATATCACAGTAGTGTCCCTGTGTTCCAACCTGGTATTGTGTATTTTGAAGTCATGAGGCTGGAATATCACCAGCTAGGTAATTGTATTTTACAAAGTGATATAATTTCACACATGACAACAGATTATCTCGTGGTCAGAGATGAAAGTCAATGTTTCTCCTCCTTATGGGTGGAAATCCTGCAGTGAAGCATATTAATTGTTGGAGATACCCCAGCAACATGGGAATGAGTTTTGCCAGGATACAATACAACAACCTTGTGATGGATGAGAGCCGGTCCCCAGAACTGCCAGACTGCTACATGCCTCTACTCCAAGTCCACCTCTTTCATCTGGAAATCACTGAACAGAGGATTGATGAGGTGGCTGTGCACAGTACACTCATCTAATCATCACTTCCTTCCCTGTGGGCAGAGGCAGGGCTGTGCTCCAGCCATTTGACTTGCCTGGGAGTACATCAGCCTGGGTGCAGGACAGAGGACTGGGAACCCTTGGCTGATGTGCACCAGAGGGAGAGGCTTGCTGCCTCTCCCCACCTCTGACTGTTGTTGAGGCCACCTGCCCTCTCACCAGGAAACCAGCAGGTACCAACTAGGGCAGAGGTCTCAGGATCTTGATACTCAGGGTCTTGTGTGGCTCAAGTGACTCACAATACAACTGGGTAAGATGGGGATGTGAGGAAGGCAGAGAGGTGACAAACTTTTCTGTGGGTCAAACAATAGGCCAGTGGTACAGCTGTAAAGAGTCTGCAAATGCCTAGACTGGTTCCAGTCCACAGGGCAAGGCAGCCTCTGCCCCTTGTCATTTGTTACACATTTGTTACACCTCCTTTGTCTCCACTGCACCTCCTGAACCAACTTCAACTCATGCTTCAGCTCCTTTTGTCGTCATCTGCGTGTATAAAAAACAAACTGGCAAGTGACTGCCATTGAAAACCCCTCAGTTTTTCAAATGAGAGGTGGGAGTTTTGAGAAGATGGCAGGAAACTCATTGGGTATCTTGTCATATGTCCTCATTTCAGCTGTGGGTGCAAAGCTAGCTTAACCCTAGGGCATTCAGGGTCTCTGTGAGATTGATGAATGATATGCTTTTGAGGTGACTACCAGAAATATATCAGTAAATGGTACCGGCTCTCTGGAAACTTTTAGCAATGCAATTTGAGAGACAATTTTTTCTGAGTTTTCTGGACTTGATTCTGATCTCAGCCTCATGTGACAGGGATGTGCTGGTTTTGCTTCAGAGACAGACATACTAGACATCTTTTTTTTTTAGGGTGTTTCTCAAATTGCCTGGTTGGAGAAGAGTATTTACATTTGCTCTTTTTGTTCCTAATTCAAAACCCACTTCACTTAATCTTCCTGGTGCGTATGTCATAACCTTGTAGCTGCCAAATGAAAGACCTGATGCTGTTTCACGTGTACACAACTGCTTATTTTCAGAGCTTCTCCTGACTTACATGAGGAACTCCTGACTGTGAAGATTTTTTCTGCCACTTTTTCCAGACTGTATATTCTAGATCTCTCCACATTATGGCACATGAGTCACACAGTGAGTGTCTAGTAGGACATTTGTGTTATGTCTACAGCAGAAAAAAGACCTCAGTGGTTTCACATGAGAAAGTTGAATCTTAATGTGGGCGGAAAAAAAGTAAAGGGATAAAAAGATACCACCAGATAAGTATGATGTATGTATTCTTTTCCTGCAACAAATTTACCTATGCAAATAAGCCACATTTTCATAGACATTTCTTGGTTTTTTTTTTTTTTTTTCATATTTCCTATGGATCACCTTGAACAAAAGCTATCTTATAAAAGAAAAAGAAAACAGAAAACAAGTCTGACCTTGAGCTAATTTGGTGTGGCAATGATTCATCCTAGTATCATCTTAGTTAGGTAGTCAGCCTCAGCTAATCATAACCCCATGATTGTTGTATATATGTGTGAGTATATTTATATAAATGTACATATTTAATTATGACCACTCATATTGGAACTAGAGATAAATGTGGCATCTCTCACACACAGCACAAATTAGTCTGTAAGACCCTGTCCAGAGGAGATCTTTAAAACACATTAGTAATTCTAAGATGCTGCATAAGTCTAACACCACTTACACGTTTTTCTGAACCAAGTTGTAAGAACTTATTTCTACCCATATTGAAATCTATTGAAAAACCAGTTCAGCACTGCTGACTCAGCCACACTCAAGAACTTTGCCTCTGTCTACATCTAGGGAAGCCCAAGGTTTTCTTTAAACACTTGAAACAGAAATGCTGTATTTGACATGGAAACATAAATAGAGGTTTTGGTAGCAGGTGATTGTAAGCTAAAGCCAATGGGTACCCCTTATTCAGAAGGGGTTTGTGAAACATTTGTCCATTAGGGCTTCTTTTGCGAAGTCTCACTTTCTATGAAACCAAACCAGGCCCCTCTGCTCCTTTGGTCAGACTGGTGAAAATATGAGCTGCTAGGGACCCTGTGGGACTTCTCCATCCATCATGCACATCTGCAACGAGGGAAAAAGCAGAGATTTATGAAAGCCTGGGGAGAGAGGGAAATAAAATAATTTGTCCCAGTGTGAAATTAGGAGCAAAAGATATTTGTGCTGGGTGTGTTTGACATGTTACTTTAAGGGCTCTAAGCAATCTAAATAATTACTGGGTTAAAAACATGATGGCCCCATTTATCTACATTTTATCTTACCTTTTTGTTTTTCAAAAAGGTTCAAAACCATAAAGAACATACTATTCCTCCACATGTTTATATTTGGAAATGAGAGTAGAAATCTTCAAATGAAAGAGAGTTTTATTTCAGGGAGGTTAAATTGCTTATTAAATCTGCCCTTAAATCCCACTGCCTGACCAAACCCTAAATGTTGCAAAGTGCAAACACTTCTGTGAGCTAGTTTTCTGCTACTTTTACTGCTACAGTTACCTAGCTATTTTTAGACAATAGGTATAAGTGCATGAGTATATGGGTGGCTGTGTTTGTAAAGAACGCTTAACACCCTTCTTCTTTTAAGTTCTTAAGATCTCCTTTTAAGTTTCAGCACTGAATAGAACAAATTCTCTCGTCTGTTTGTTCTTTGGTCACACTTTGTCTTTGACTCACACTACTTTCCAGAAGTGTTCCTATTTTTTTTCAAGAATCCTGAAGATATCTATCAAAATGAGTTTTTTTTTTTCCTAAGAAATTTCCCTTTAGAGAGAAGGAAGTAGAAGAAAACAAAGGCGGACAGCCTGTGACAATGACTCATTATGTTCCTTATAAATTATAGCTGTGAAGTTAATGCAAATTGTTTCTCACAGTTTCAAAACCCACTATAAAACAATAACTTAGGGCAACAGAAAGAGGAGCACCTAGAGAAATAATTTTTTTAATTTATTTTTGTAGACACAGGGAAGTGTGCAACAAACAGTAGAGTTACTTGGAAAGCATATGAAGATGCACTAGTAGATTAATTTCATGTTGTAGCATGCAAAGCTAAAACAGAATCAAACTTGAACTTGTGGCTCTTGTGGTATTTATTAAGACTGAGATTTCTGTAATTTGTTTGGCAAGCTACCATTGCATGAGGCAATACAGATCGGGAAAAGGTCTGAAGCCTTCAGGAAAAGTGGCAGATGTTCAACCTCTAGGGCTCAGTCTACTTTGACAAGCACAAGTACCTTCATTCTCCATGAAAGGAGTGAACTTGGTGGCATGCTTGGGCTGGAGAAGAGTCTACTTCAGCACACACTGAATGTTTAGCACACCACCTTGTTGGAGGGGAATAGAAAGGCTTACGTGCTGTTGATCTCCATGCTAGCTCAGGATTTAAATGCTCCGTTACTATTTCTATCAGGAATGGGAGAGTCTCCAGAGCCAAATGTGCACACTTGCTTTGCTGTGAAGCTTGCACATTTGCTCTGCTTCCAGAACCAGGTTGGGTAATAGAGCTATTGACAAGTGTGGCATGAGTTTCCAGATGTGTTTATGATGTCTGGCAGTTCCATGTTCTTACTCAAGAAGATGAATCCCTACTGCCATATCTTCATGACTACCTTCCCCTAGTTACTGTGCTGGTATAGCATCTCAGACAGCACTTAAAAACAAAACAAATATCTCCACAGCTCAAAGCACAAGCCATTATAGTTCCTGTTCAAAAGACCACAGTCTGCTGTGAACCAATGCCCTCTGTACAGTAAATACTGTGAAGAGATACCTAATGTTCAGTGACTAGCAGATGGTGGCCTTACTTGAACTGCTCTGTAGTCACTTGTGGCTGTCTCTCAGAGGAAAAGGATCTATGAAAAATTACAGGCAGAGAGCCTTAGTCTGGGGTTCTTTGGTGTTCAAGTCTGTTACTCCTAAACACTTCTCTTAATTGTGCAATGCAGCCACATCATTGCTATACTGGATATCTCTTTGTTTACAAAATAATTTTTTATGTCTTAGTTCTCTTTGAGGGTGAGAAAACAAATTTGGTAACTTTTCTAATATACCTTACAGAAATATCTTAGCTATCAACATGAGCTAGCTGAGTCACCACCGAAGTCACCATGTCCCCAGGCATACACTACAGCTGTAGTGTTTTAAAAGCAATTGCATTGGTGCATACTGCACTGATATGTGCATATAGCCCTCACTATAGTTTCAAACAATCTGCTTTAAACATACATAAGGATGACCTCACCCAGATCTGGCTTTTACAAATCCTTCAGTAGTGTGATTGAATTCCAGCTCATTCAGTCCTTGGATGGATAGATCTGGCAGTGTATCATAAGGGATATTTTCCTGTTATTTCAAGAAAACAAGGTCTTTTTACTTTATCTTTCCATGAAATTACAAAGAGTTTCCTTGAAGCCATGCCTTATCACACATCCTGGCCAGCACAGAAGCAGTCATTCCTGATCATTACCCATTAAAAGGTCCTTTGAGGAAATGATTTTAACCTTTGATCCTAACGAAACTGTTTCTACCACAAATTTTATATTCTACGTGTATTTCTCTAGTGAAACATTATTAATAGTTCTGCTTCTTCCACCAGCTTCTTCAGCTCATCTTTTAGATAACAAGTCCCCAAGAAAAGACACTTTTTTGATTAAGAGCAAGCATTAATGTCTTTCCCATATTTTCAGAGATACAACTCCATTGACAGTGGATTAGATTAAAGGAATATTATTTGAATATTATTTCCACAGGTACTAATGGGAACATCATGCCTTTAGTAGCTTCCCAAGCTTTGGGCCAGATTGTTACCCCACCTATTCCATCTTCTATCCTTCTGTCATGCCCTACTCCTGTATCCATTTGAGCCTGCCTGGGGATTGGGTAGACAGAGTTGGACTCCAGTTTTACCTTGCAATCCTAGATGGAGAAATAATGCTGACATAAATTCAATAATGCCCAATGGGAAGTGGGGAATTAATTTCTGCAAAATCAGCCCTCAGTACATCAATAGGTGTGTGAGTTTAGGAAGGAAAGGGGAAGATAATTTTCTAAAGGAAATAAAAAGGCAGAATCACAGAATATGCCAAGTTGGAAGGGACCCACAAAGAGTCACACCAGGAACCTAAGAGTATCATCCAAATTCTTCTTGAACTCTGTCAGGTTGGGTGCTGTGACCACTTCCCTAGGGAGCCTATTCCAGTGCCCAACCAAGAACCTTTTTCTAATATCCGACATAAATCTCTCCTGACACAGCTTCAGGTCATTCTCTCTGGTCCTGTCACTAGTCACCACTGATATGTTGATCAGTGCCTGCCACTCCTCTTCCCTTCATGAAGAAAATCTGGACTGCAATGAGATGTCCCCTCAGTCTTCTCCAGGCTGAACAGATCAAGTGACCTCAGCTGCTCCTCATACGGCTTCCCCTCAAGGCCTTTCATCATCTTTGTTGCCCTCCTTTGGATGATCTCTGACAGGGAACAGCACCATGAAATACAGACAAAGCACATGATAAAACATCTCCTCTTAATGGCAAAACTGACCTGCCATCCTTTTTTTATACATTCCAGCCATGGGGCAAGGTGGCTTCAAACATGTATGTTCTTACATCTGGGTGGTAGTGAAGAGATACTGAGGCAGGCAGAGTGAATGACGGACTTCAACTGCACCATTTCCTTCTTTTGTTAGCATAATCTTTGGTTTCTTCTTATTCCACACAGTTCCTGACCATCCCTTTGTACTTGACAATAAGTGGAAGAGAAGTCAGAATGTGAGCTATTGTAAATGGTTGCATTAATGCTCCCTGCTGATGTAATATTCCCTCCTACAGTGTTTTGACAGTAATTTAGTAATTGTTTTCTGAGCGGGTTACTCTTCTGAGGAAAAAAAAAAGATGTAGATATCTCTTACATTGTACTGCCTCCTCAAAATGCATCACTGAAATTAATTTCTCTGATGACCTGACTAAAGCTTGATATCAACTTTCAACAACTGGCAGGCAGGACTAGCTCAGTAAGGCTGTATCAGTCGAAGGGTTTTAAGCATCTTCCTGCCATTCCAGGAGTCCGCAAGGCAGCTGTGTAATTGGGTCATACACTCTTCTTTCTTTTACTGAGATTTTTCCACTAAACCCAATGTGTTTCCAGACAACTGTTCATTGTTATTCCTGCACTACATTATATTGCTATGTGTTGCTCCAATGAGATGACTCTGCTCTGGGTTTATTTCTAGGATAGCCTTCATACTCTCTCAGCAATGTCACATTTATAATGCTGCTAGCAATCAAAGTAAGATGAGATGAGAGAGTTCTGGAGGTTGGCTTTGAGGATTCTTTAAAAAAAAAATTAATGACACTACCAGCAGTGGTTTCAGTTCCTAACAAGTGCATTATCATGTCCAGACTCCCATCTGCCATGATCTCATGGTCAGTAAACCATGCCAACGACAAGGTAAAGAGGCACGGCTCTGGTTACGATATGGAGGGCATGTGACAATATCTCTTGCACATAACCACTGCAGAATGTGCTCAGTGACTGTTGCTTTACCTCTTAGCCCTGGCTATGATGACGTATGTATGCACAGTATAACATGATCTCAAGTGGTTGTAAAATTTCTTGAGTGAATAAGTACAAAGGGAACACCTGGATCCTTCTGCAGTGTCTGATCCTGCACACCATGTGTCTGAGCCTCAGTTGGAGTAATTCATGCAGCACTTTTTCATACCTTTGTTCCACCTGCTATGTAAGAACTATAGTGCAATATTTGACAATGTAAGGGATCCAAGAGGTGTGTTTTCCTCTTACAGCTTTCCCCAGGCCTCCACTTCTCTCTTTTTCTCTCTGGAAGCATGACAAATTATAAGAAATATAGTAATTTATCTTTTTTTAATATGTACAAAGTGGAGTAGTAAGTGGAAGTGAGACAGAGCAGGAGTAATTTTTTAAAGACATATATGTCATAAAAATACCCAGATCATTCAAAGAGATGTTATAATTCTGTTTACTGACCTAAATTTCTGTTCATCTGCTTTATTTGTTTAATTTCACATATCATGATAAGATGCAAAAATCAATGTCTTCCCTAGGAGCTTTGTGCAATTAATGGAGCCTAACCTGAAGATGAATCTGGATCTCAGCACTTTTAGAGAGGTATGAGTAGTACTTAAAAGGAACCCAGAGTCCTCTTCTTTCTTTTGATTTGGGAAAGAAACGAAGAGGAAAAGGTACTTGGGGGAACTCCCTTCACCCTTCCAACAAAAAAAAAAGAAGAAAGCAAGAGCAGTGGAGGTGAGGAGTAGAGGGAAAACAGGATCTGTGAATGGTAAGGTGGATACGTCACAACACAGCGGAAGAATGAGTGAGTGTTTATGTTTTAAACGTTCCCCAGTGCAATAACAGGTCTTCTCTAGTACAAGCAGCACCCCACTTGTTCTAGGTCCCACCTTTTTTATTTCATCATATACCTACCAGACAGTGACAACACTGTCTCAAGAACGGCAGCATGCATGCATTTGGCCTGTGCATTGTTTATTTTTTTACATCACTAGAAATATAAGCTCTAATATATGTTTCCACATCTCTTGTTTGCCAAGATCAGAGCTGCAATTCAGCAAAACCTTTAGCAGACTACAGTGCAGCAGAGTACATGCTTAAATTGCTGTAGAAATGAGATAAAATTTCCTTTCTTCTTCCACCTCTATCTTTTGTCTGTTTTTTTTTCTCACTTAGATGATTAAATTTGTTAATTTTCTCTTCTGCATAAAATAGCCTTTGAATGTCTACTTTTATGAACTTAGAGACACATTAAAAAGAGAGCTGCTTTGTTTAGAGTTGCTGACTTGAAATAACTTACAAGAAGACTGGAACCGAGCAACATTTTTCTTATAAGTGATTTATTTTTCCAAAAAATATAATTGGAGAAGATCTGAAACAGAATTTGACATGATTTTATGCATAGTTTTCTTTGACTTTTGCATCATCTTCTCTTTACATTTTCTGAAAAAAGTTTTCTGGGTTTATTTTGTTTTGAGGAAATAGTTAATTTCAAAGCTAGTATGTATTTAATCGTAAGTTTTAAAGGGATAAGAAAATTCAAGGAACAGCTAAAAATCACCAAGTTTAAAAATAAAACATTCCTTTCTGAGTTGAACAATAGTTTCAGTCAATAGTAAACATTTTTGTTGCCTTGTTAGTGTTGCCTAGTAGAAAATCTAGTTTCAGACTCAACCAAAACAAATGAAAAATTATTTTTTTCTTGAAATAACTGAAAACTAAACTTTTGAAAGCTGTAATTGAAACCATACAAGTAAGTTGGGAAGGAAAAGATACGTTCTGATGCAACTAATCTATCAACCACCAATCCAATAGTAGTGGTCAGCCATTGGATGAAAATGAGTGGGATTTATTTCACTTAAGTTCAGCAGCTAAGGTTCTGCTAAATCCGAACTAGTCCTTGAAAGTGTCTTTTTTAGCCAATGGCATGAAATAAATAGGTTTTGGAACAGGTATCACATCAGTTCTGTCCAGCACCTTTTTAGGATGGTATGGGTCAGAAGTTCTTATTTCTTTCCTTTGGCAGTAAAAAGGGACCATTGGCACTGCTTAAATTTGTACAACACATGCTAAGTTGAATGGGGTGAATTGCAGCAATTATATTTTTCCAAAGAAATGGAGGTCTGGCCCAATGCGGCTGAATTATATTAAATGGAATGATTTTGGCATTCATTAGACATCTTGTTTTTTGCATGAATGATCAGGAAATTCAGATCCCAAGATAACAAACTTCCTAATCATGCAGGAATAGAGAAGAAAAAGTCCCCTTTGCAAGATCAGAGCCAGTTCTACCAGACATTTTAATGCTAAGTCAGATCAGTCAAGTAATAATTAACTTTAATTGGCACACCCACAAACAGTAACATTTATCCAGAGCAGATGAATGATTTAAAAATCATGGCCATTCTTATCTCCAAATGAAGAGAGCAAAGAAAATAAACTTTAAACAATATTTCTAATATTATCATTGCTATTTTAGTATGACTAAGACCAGACAGAGGAGTCCTGGCAGGAATAGTGTTGCATTTTAATGTCTTGTCCTTGCTGTCTAACTAAGGATGAGCACTGCTTATCTCTAAAATGACCCTTACTCTGTGTTGTCATAGCAGTTGTCTAGGGCTGATACAGCTCTTGAGGGAACTGGACTTTGAGGAGCCAAGTAGTTCTTACCTGACTCTCAAGCAGATGATTAGCAACTCATCTCCCCATGTTTGAGTAGAGCAACTTGGACTATATTTTTACTGGTCTCCCACTCTTCGCTGGGCTTCAACAAGGCCAATGTATCTGTTTATACAGAATTCATATCTGAGCTAGACTTTAGCTGCACTGTTCAGGGACATAAGCTCAAAAAGCAGTTTTAAATACTGCATTTAAAGCCAAACCCAAGTATAAGGTAGGCAGTCACTGGATGAACACCTTTGAGAAGAAGAATAATTTCAGTTATGAGTGGTGTGATGTGTCTTCACCAAGATCTCCAGTGGCAGCAATTTGCTGCTGTGTATAAAAGGACGGGACATGAAATACACTGATAAAATCAAGGAGAAAAATACATACCGGTTGAAGAAAAGAAGGACAAAAAGCCTAAAGCATGAAAAGAAATAAACCAGAGAAAAGAGAGAAGAAAATGTAAGAATAAGTCAAAGTGACTAGAATGGTCATGTCGTATGGAACTGGGCAGAAAAATTAAAAAAACATGTAAGTGTATTTAGAAGAGAGCAAGTGGTATATGTCCTGAGTGTATTCTCAAAAGGATACACTGGTTAATAGCATAGATAATCTGCTTTAATGGGAACAGATGAGCTGTGGTTGGTTTTTCAGTATGCTTCCTTTAGCAATGCAGGGGTCCAAAATTTTTTCCTATCAGCGTTGCAATGTGCTTTGCAGGAAATATCTGAATGCCATTAGGACTTGACTATCATACTGTGTTTTTTTTTTTTAATTTTGTACAGAATGCACCTAGCAGTGCAATATTATTTAAGCAAATAAATAGTTTTGTAGGAATATTTTGATAAAACTTTAAAGTTTCTAAAATGCAGAAAATTGTTATTATTCTAATTCTTTTTTCCCCATGAAAGAACCTCTTACATGTCATTTGCTCAACTTTCCCCTCTCTCTTCATCAGCCACTCTGATTCTAATATCTTCTGGATATCCCTAAGGTTTCAGTGAAAGGAAGTAGAAGAGTGAGAAATGAGTGGGCAAGACTGAAGAAGACAGAGCTGTGGTTAGAAAGAAGAGTTTGAAGGAACCAGGGAAGGTGACATAAAGACAGGGAGAGAAGGGACATAAAGACATAAAGAACAGTAGCTGTTCTGTATTGGTTCAGGTTAGGGGAGAAAGGTCTGGTGGGGTGTTATTATGCAAACTCACAAGCTCTTGGTGCAGAGTGTGATGATAACACATATGCCAGAGAAGAAATCTGATCCCAAACCTTTCCATTCCTTGCTACTTTTTTTATTATTATGCCTTTTTTCAGTGTTCATTAGAAATAACTTGCACACAAACTGAAGAAAACAGAAACTTTCTCTTGGTGTTAGAAATTAATCTTTTCATAACAGTCTTTGAGATGGAAAATGAACAATGACACAAAGTACTTTCCACTGTGGACAAGCAAAATTGTTTAACTTCAGTGATCAGGGTTTTGCCTAATGAACTGACAAGGAGAACTTACTAGTATGACAAGAGACAAATATATCTTGTATGCTACTAGAGCAACTAATGGTATATATTTCAAAGTAGAAGAACCTTATCAGGAAGATACTTACATGAAAATTTATGGTGTTTCTTTTAAATTCAGGGAACCAATCTGTGTTTCCCAGCACAAGGAAACCAGAATTCTTGTCTGCTCTTGAACACAGGCCTGTCTGTGCATTTTCTTCAGAAAGCAAATGGACAGGAAAGCACTGATTTAAATAATATCCTTTTTGTCTGTTGGCATAACACAAAACACTCTATGTCCCAGACTTTACTTCTTTGTTTGAACTTAACCAGCAATATACAACTTTCAAAAGCTGGCTGTGCAGATCTTCCTTTAGAATTCTGGAGAGATTTCTTCAAATCAACATGTTTTAACCTGTGCCTTGCTTAGATTTGTACATTCTTGATATGTGTGTACACCCTTGTACTACACAGGGACATACAGCGCTTGATTATGAATGCTCATCAGGACACCTGCTTAAGACAGGCATGTGCACAAGTAAACACATATTGTAGAGGCAGCAGAGTCCAGGGCTTGTGTATTTGCCCAGATGTCAGGTGCTGCTGAATTTTAATCCTGGGTCTGGCACGGATTTGCTGCGTAGCCTGTGGCAAATCACATAATCTCCCTGCCTCAGAGTCCCCACCTGTGAAGTGGGGATAATAACACTTACAATTTCGTACCTCACAGGCTGTTTTGTGGATTAATGGATGTCTGAGAAGTGCTTTGTACATTGGAAGTCCTGGCTTATTTTGACTGCGTCTGAGTGAAAATTTGGATCATTGTTTTGAACTTTTCAGGAAGAACGAAAGAATAATTTGTAGAAAGTAACAGCACCATGCTAACCACTCTCAAGGTACAAAAGACTGCTCTGTCTAGGTCTTCTCGTGCATGAAGTTCTCGTACACAAGTTCTACTCCTGACACCAGCAAGTGGCCTCACTTGAGGGGGGGTTTTGAGGATTACTTCTTTACTTGCAGTTTCTGATACCAGACCCATAGATTTTTAATAGGACTTGAAAAACTGATGAATCATCTAGCTTAGTTTTCTGCATACTAAGTTCTTTCTTTCTTGCTGCAGTTGTGCCTCTATTGTGTGTTGGTGTAACCTAGACTCACAACAATTATTGAGAAAGGACATGACCTTTGAGAAGGTACAATTGTGACACACTGCCCGGGTTAGCAGAAGAAAAGGGAACAAGAGTGCCAAAAGATGCACTGATCAGATGGGAATGCAAAAGGGAAACATTCTTTAATAGCATTTCATTGCCCTGGTGGAAAAAGGCAGGATTGTGCATAGAGAGACCCCAAGAACTGTGAGCTACCTATGGTTCAGGTAGGGATGAAATGCATTTGACTGCCATGGCAGGCTACCCAGGTACCAGGGCCAGCACTGTCCCTGGAAGGTGCCCACACCTGCCTCAGCATGCCTGCTCTCACCCCCAGAGTACACGTTGCCTCCTCTGTGAACCACTGAAGGAAAAAACAACTGTCAGAAATGGGGGGTTGTTTTCAAACCCAGTTGAGCTTGCTAATGTAGGGGTAGTGTGCTGACAACTGGAAAGATGGTGGGGGTGGCAAACATGAACCCCTTCCACCAGTGTTTCTGCTCAAGTCCCCATATTGTAAAACTAGGACTTAAGCCTGCGTAGGAGTAGTAGAATCTAGTCCCTTTCATGGAAAAAAAGATGATTCTCCATTACCTGCAACCATGCATAGTCACTATCATCCTTGCAGAGTGGGAGTAAAACACTATCGATCTGATTGGTACATTCACTTTTCACTCACTTTGCACAGTCTAAAATGACTACAAAGCAGTGTGTAAAAGGCTGGAATTATTGACGGTAAAATCACAAAACGCCCATGTATCTTTTTTCTCATTGTAGTCATGGACAGAAAAATCAAACAAAGCCCCCTTAGCACACGAAGTCTGGTCTCAAGAAGTGTCACATTATTGCATACTTCCTAAAGTTGCCTGTAACTGATTGCTGTCTAGCAAAGACAGACATATGTGACCTATTGCATTGAAGTGTACTCTGCAATATAGTAGCTAACAAGATTTAAAAAAACTATTGACTAGAAGTGGCCAGGGAAAAGTGTGTTAGTTGCCAGTAACCAAACCTCGGAATACTTTTGAGTTCCATATAACGAATCAAACTTTTTTGGAGATGTCAAAGTATTTTTAGACACATTTATTTAAAAACATCGAAATCTTCTTTGTTCATGTGACTTGAAAATAGAGTAATCACTATGCTTTATGTAATGCATTTGCTAGGCATATTTCATTTTCCTAAGCCAATCAAGACCACTAAAAAATGCCTCAAAGAAGAGCTGGCTGGCACAGTAAGCTGTGGGTTAAGCTGTTTTGTGATGTTTCCAGGTCAGATCCCTCCATGGTCACTTGGTTCTGAAGCAAAAAAAATTTATTCTGGCATGATTACTTTGCTTACAATGTAGATTATTTTTTCAATAATAAGACTAATTTTCTTTCCATATCCCCCATCTCAAACTGGGGAGATATTTTCTAATAAATAATAAATTCAGCTAGGATATTTGTCAAAGTCTTTTTTTTCCTCCAGGTTTGAAGAATAAATGCCTGTTTTAGACTAAGAAAATTCATGAGTGTGGAATATGTTTATCCAAGTTTATGCTCAGTGGTACTGGGAAACAAAAGTGTCCCATGTAATCAACCCAGAAAACACTAACATATCAGGAAGTTCGTGAAGAAATAAGAAAACTTGATGGGCTCTTTTGGAAGCCATGATAAAGAAGCTCAAGCTCAGAGAAAAGTCTTTTCCTCACTGTCTCTTCCTTGCAGGAGAGGACATGAGTCAGCAGACAGATGGAAAAACTTGAGCCAATTCTTAGTCCTCAGAGTGCAAAAACCTCTGGAAATCAGGGACACAACTGCTGAAGTCTTTTCTTGATATTTCCCCACCACCACTTCCTTACAGACATTCATTCATAAGACAGCTGAACTTGAGCTTTTGCTTAGGAGGAGAAAAAGTGTTAAAGAAAAACCAGTAAAAACCCTATCAGAAGCAGATCAGCATCAAACAAATTTAAATCTCAAAATAATTTGCCACTTCAAACACCCAGTGATTGGCAACATTTGGATGACCTGCTGAGAGAATGAGAGATGTGTTCTTATCTGAAAAACAACCCTGAAATCAGGAGGCAGGCCTCAAAACACAAAACCTTCTTTTCTTCCTTCCTTGCCTTCTGCCTTCTTGTTTGTGTCTCTTTCTCAAGAAAAGCAAATGGTGGTACTTGGAGCTGGATGTAAATGCCCCATTAAACCTCATGGACAATAACATATCTCCAGGGTTTTGTCTTTGCCTCAGCTGTAACTCTGAGCCAGACAGCATTTCATTTCTGTCCTATCCTACTTGACCCTGTCCGTGCTTCAAAAAGCAGTAAATGAGGTTTGGAGACAGGAAAGAAAAGCAATGCTCACTATAGAAGGTGAAGGCACTGAAAGGTGGGTGCCACAACCCTTCTGCTCCAGACCTCTGATCTGTGGCATGGAAACACAAAGGACTGAGTGGCCAAAGCCCCTTTTTTGTCCATGTCGACCTCTGGGGTACTACTCCAAGGTCAATTTTTTCAGCTGCAGCTATTCCCACGTGCTCCCCTCAGCCCATTTCCTCCAGCACCTTTCCCTTCTTGTGGCCCAGCTCACCGCAGAGCATTTCAGCAACCTGGCCGAGTGGTGTGGATTTGAAAGCAGTTGTGCAGGCACAACTGAGGGGGTGGCAAGCTACAACTGGGAGGGCAGAAATAAAGTATGTGAGAGAACAGGACTCTTGCAAGCATGTTTTGCTGCCAAAAAAAATTAGATGGAGGACTGCACTCCCAGGCACCGCGGCAACCCTGGGCACCTCAGCAGGATGATGCGAAGATCCTGCATGCTCAGTAGGAAGCCACCAGAGCTGGTCAACAGGCAGCAGTGGTGGTGGTGGTGAGGTTCTAGAGGAGCCTGCAGGGCAGAGCAGTGGTGTATGAGTCAGGTTTGCTAGGGAAGCACGCTGTCCACCTGCAGTTTAGCTGGGCTTCTATAAAATAGCCAGCAATGCACAGTCTTCAAAACACAGCCTTGAGTAGAAAATTACTGCAGCTATGACACATACCTTTCATGTGTTTTAGTGTGAAAGACATCAGCCTGGCAAGAGGGAGTCAAAGCTCCTGTGCCCTCCTCAGTCTTGAGGAGGGACGGAGACTGCACAAGGCTGAGTCTGCCTGGCCATCAGACCATTGCTGGAGCAGAGGAAGGGATGTGTCCTCAGTCCTCGTGAAGTGGCATGGCTGCAAAAGGCAGCTTATGCAGTTTATTTGTTGGAAAGAAAATGTTTGGGGAGTAGCCTGCAACCTTGCCAGGCTCCAGGTGAGGTGTCTCATATTCCAGCCCTTTCACAATCTGAGTTTGAACCATTCTGAGATGCTCTTTGTCCAGGCTGGTTTTGTTGGACTATATTGCAAACCTGACATTAGGCTAGAGTGCAGTTTATTAAATTCTTTTTGACATGTTCTGTTCACACAAACAAGGAAAAGTTGCAGAAGGGCTTGGCAGGGCTATAACCAAGTTTTAAAAAAGTTTCAGCACAACTATTTTCCTCATGTACACAGCGATTGGCTCATTGTTTTGCTGTTGTTATTAGTGGTATCACTCCAATGACTTCAATGAAAGGACTCCTGGCCCACTGAATTATCCTTAATGAGGCACAGAGAAAACTACCAGCTTAAGGGGGAGTCATTAGTCTTGTTATGAAGGAGTTAACACCCTTTGAAGGATTTCAGGAACACACCCTTTCATTGTCTGTTTGTTTTCTACTCCATAAAGCCTCCTTGCATTGTTATTTCCTTTCTGTCCCCCTTCCGTGTTGCCCACCGCAGCCCAGCTACAATCAGAAAGGGCAACGGTTTTGCTTGCGATGGCAGTATCCCAAGTCTTCTCACGTCCCTCTTACAAGCTGCCGCTTTTGGTGGCAAACGTTTTTCTTAAGCTGCTGTGTGACAAGAGAGAAATGAACTTAAGTGAGAAAACAAGAGGGACTTGTTCTCCTTTACCCTCAGGACTGCCTAAATAGCTGCAGGGGGATCCAAAAGCAATGGGGTGCATTTTGTTGCCCTCTAATAGGGATCTGACCAAGAGTGCATAAAAGCTGATAAGGCAAACTCTCTTCACTTTGTTTCACTTACCAGCTACCATCACACCTCTGACTGCAGCTTGCACTTGGTCAAGGGAAGAGGGGAAAAAAGGAGGAAGAGATACCTAAAGAGAATCCTGACACCCTGGGAGAAAGAAGTCCCTCTAGCACATTGTGGAGCAGCTTGTGAGCTGTCAGAACTGTGACTGTTCTCAGGTTATGGGACACTCCATGCAGTTTTAATATTGCTTTTGAGTTCCTATCCTGCTCTATGCAGTGAGAGAACAAGGGTAGGAAGACTTGGCATAGGCAGATCTAGCTGCTTTGCAAGTGGAATTGCACTGTGGGCCTACAGTAAGTTAACACCAATATGAACAAGGACATCTACAGCAAAGAACAGCCAAGCAATAACTGCAGGAAGAGTGGACACAGCTGAAAGATTCAGAGAAGATCTTATATTTACAAGGAGCCTCATACTCCAGAAATGTGTCTTCCAACATGTACGACAAAGAGTTTGTTCATTCTTATTATCCCATGCGGGCTTTGAAGCAGAGAAGTGCCTGAGGACTTTGTTCCAGGGAGGAGTGTTTAGATGCAATCTGAAAGAGCTGTGGAGAGCTCTATCATCGAGATGGAACTTGTCCAGAGCCCCTTTGGAGCTGGCTACACCCTATTATGCTACAGCAACTGCCAGGTACATATCTACCCCTCTGTGGTATGGCTCCTGGTACTATTATTAGTAATAGCATCCCAGCAGCTTCAGTGTGAAAAGCTCCAGTTAGAGGTGGGGGCCCTGATGATGTGAGTCATTAGACAAACACTTATTAAAAAGACAGGCAAGCCCTGCTTTCAATCTTGTTTAGTCTATGCTAATTCTAGACTGCTCAGAGACACCACCTATTCCCTGTGATAGCCCTACTAGCTGGTTTAGCTGGCTTTGCTCTTCTTCTGGCCCAGATATTTAAGTACACTTAAGACACCTAACTGCCCTTGATATTAGGTAGGTTCCTAAATAATTTAAAAAACCTACCCGTTTGTTCCTGTTAGCTTGCAAAAATATTTTACTTGGAATATGAAGTTAAAAGAAGCCACCCAAAAAATCTCCATCAGACAAAACACAGCAGTGTGTTGCAGTGATGATAAAGCAACTGACTACAGGAGTCAGTCACATTTTCTTCTTCATCACTTCGTGATTTTTAAAACTCTGTAAGCAAAGTAATGAAACACTTGCCTTCAGACATATTTGATAAGAAGATGCAGTGTATTAGAAAAAAATACTCTATGTGAAAGATGTGCATGCATATCTTGTGCTGAATGAGAACTAAACAAAACTGAGTAGTTAGTAGAAGTAGAAAGTTGGAGTACTTCTGGAGTTTTACATGTCATAGATAGACATGTAAATAGACAAGAAATTGTAACAGCTCAAACAACCACCTTTGCTGCTGCTAAAGACTTTGTTGCTGCAAAAGCAGGGATTGCAGCGTTTCTCCAATCACAAAAGGCTGAGAATGCTGGGATTGTTCGGGCTGGAAAAGAGAAGGTTCCTATCAGTGTATATAAATACCTGAAGTGGAGGTGCAAAGAAGGAGACAGGTTCTTTTCAGTGGCGCCCAGAGACAGGACCAGAGCCAATGGGCAGAAACTAAAATACAGAAAACTTCATCTGAACATCAGGAAACACTTTGTTACTGCGAGAGTGACCAAGCACTGGCACAGGTTGCCAAGAGATGTGCAGTCACTCTCCTTGAAGATATTCAAAAGCTGTCTGGACACAGTTGTGAGCAATCTGTGCTAGGTAACCCTGAATGAGCAAGGAGTTGGACCAGATGACATTCAGGTCCCTTCCAACCTCAGCCATTCTGGCATTCTGTGAAAAGACTAAAGCCATTATTTGATTTTGAAACCTTTTGAATATCTCAAATACCTATTGGATAAGAAAGTAGGAAAATAGATTCTGTTTCACAGGCTTATAGGAACGTTGTAATTGTCCACATTTCTTAATGAGACACACAGAATTCTTCAACTGCCACAAGGATCTTCAAATCCAATGGCTACTTAGGCCAGAGGTACTTGTTCAGAAGGATACTATCCGTGCTGACCTTTTGAACTCCTTAGTAGACGGGAAGAAACAAGAACCCTGGAATCACTTCGGATCTGCTTCCCAGTGGGAATAATTCCTCTTGGCACATACATTACGCCAGTTTTGCAGCACAGCTCTTCTGCAGCCAGTGGTTGAATGGGTGTCACTCTCAGGGGCAGGAGCTAAACAAGCTACAGTACTGCATCTGTGTTTATAATTGTTGGAAGAGCCATATGTAGAATATATGTGAAAATGATGTAATCTGGCATGGTAAATCCACTTCTCTGAAAAAAAAAAAGGAATAGAAGGAAATAAAAAAATAGTTGCTGGATGTTGACATATGTCCTACCAACGACATTAAAAGAAACTAGGATCTTTTAATCAAAACTAATTGCCTTTCTCTGTATTCCATTAGTGATGTGTCCATTATGTAACTATTGCAGGTCTGCGCATACACAAATTCAAAATTCCGTGACAGTTAAAAAGGAAAACTTTAAGTTGCTTTTGCCAAGGCAGAAAAAATCAGATGTCAAGCAGAGGACTGTCAGCCTCTTCATTAAGTAATTCTGTTTCTTGCTACAGTGGGGTATATCTTCTTCACATGTTATTACATGCCTACCATTCACTGCTCCCTGTGATGCAAATGTGCTTTGCATGAATGCACATACTTGGTCGAAATGAAAGTGACTCCCAGATTTTTATGAGCATCTTGAAAGTGTGGCTGTGATGGACCATGCAGTCTAACAGTGGTACTTGCTTCCATCACAGCCCTAATGTTGGATCTGTGCCTGGAAGATAGATGCAAGCAGGTTTTCTTTTGTTTTGTTTTGGGTTTTGTTTGTTGTTTTGGTTTTCGTGGGGTTTTCTGTTTGTTTGGTTTGTTTTGTTTTTTTTTTAAATTTATTTAAATTCAGTGGAATAAATTCAAGAAAACAATTGTTAATTTAATGTTAAAGAAAATAGGATATTGAAAAGCTACAGTTCATGAGGCAGACTTCTTCTGGCCTTTTTTTTGCATGGAAAGTCTATCCTATCCCCATCTTTCCTGTTCAGTGTGTTTGTTTATTTTTAAAAGAAAGACATAAAAAGGTAGGATACAATGTGATTTTCTGAAAACCCTAGGTTTTAAATCTCGACTTTTTAGAAGTTAAAATGTGCCCCCACTACGAAATAAGATTAGCAATTACAGGTTCAGTGCAAAGAAGGATTTGTGTCAGTCAGTCAGTTTTCTGTTTGTCAGTTTGTTCATCAACACATAAAGTGTACCAACCTCACCCAGAGCTGTGCAGTCTCAAACTGATCCCATGCCCTTTTCGCATCTCTCTTCAGCAGTTGTTGAGGAAAACTGTCTTTCCCCTGCCTCACAGTAATACAACAAGTAAATGTGCTACCAACACTGCCTTGCTTGGATCAGCGGGATTAAAAAAGCTGCTCAAATGGCATGTGTGCCGTGGTGCTGGGTACGTGACCACAGAGGTTAGACCAAAATTATACCATGTACCTCCTTAAGCTAATTTGACTGGTCGTAACCCAGAGATTTGTGTTTAACAGTCCAGAATATTTATAAAGAGGCAAGAAAGAGGAGAGCGATCTTGTTCAGGCAGAGATGATGATGTAATTTCAGTATCTGATCAGAAGAAGCAAGATAGTGGAAGATTATTTTTCTTTCCACATATAGGAAGAATATAGAGGATGAAGAATCACTGGGAGGAATTACCCTCTGGAAGTGTCCCTGCTAGAAATACTGGGAGCCAACATGCCTGGTCTGGACTGTGTGCTTATCTTTTACTCAGCTAAAGTCAGCTGAAGCTGCTCTTTTCCAAATGTACTTTTTTCATAACAGATTTTTCACACAGCGGGTAGAGTATAAGGGCAATACTTTCACATACTTCCTCTTTCAGGCCATAGTAAGATACATTTCATTAAATCAGCCAGGTCTTTACACATCACTTCTGGACATTATAAAAGAGGACAGTTTACTACAGGTTGATTTCTCCTCTCTCCTCTTCTTCCCATGCCACCCAGCCCTGCATTATGTACATAAGCCACTGAGGTTGGCAGTGGGAGTGCTTGGCCTACAGGGAAGGAAGGAGATTCATCTCACCAAAATTTAAATGGCTCCAAGGAGGTGATTTTTAGTCCAGGAAAGGCCAAATAGTCTTCCTGCTGTGCTGATTGCAATCTTATTTTCAAATGCTGAAATAACTGCAGTTTCTCATGAAGGAAGACTGTNCAGTCTTCCTACACAGGGAAGATAAGTATGGCTGCTGTGCTGATTGCAATCCTATTTTCAAATGCTGAAATAACTTCAGTTTCTCATGAAGGAAGACTGTCAGTCTCTGCACATGTGTTCTTGGGGCACATATCCAGCAGAAAGACAATACATCAAAATATCGTTGTTCCAACATGCCCTGACTTCTTCTAGACTTTCTTCAAGTTTAGACTATTTTGTACTTGGAGAGAGTTTTCAATTGTAGGATGCTCAAAGCTCTTCCTGGAAAATCTCATGGAGAAATAAGGGTTTGAGTACTCTGTAACATACGCACACAAGTCTGACACAGCTGGGATGCACTGTATGAGTTACAGATGTACCACACAGATGGCTGACACATGCCTACCAAGTTCATCAGGTCTCCTGTGTATCAGGTGATCCACTGAGAAGGCTTATGCTGTAGATCTCTGAGGAGGATCCCTCTGAGGAGGATCCCTCTGAGGAGGGTTGGGGTCCTCGTGAATTGACTTGTTGATGAGCTCAGATATCTGTCTGTGCCTTCCAGGCAACAAGAGGGAAGCAGGGGTTGCTTGGCTGCTGTGGCATTACTTCAGAAAAGGCAACATTTCTTCTTCCTGCCAGCCAAAATTTCCAGGTGGGCCCAATCTCTGCACAGAACATCCCAGCTTTGCTCTGTCAGTCTGCAAGAAGGGAGCCTGGGCTGCCTTGTGCCAGTATCTGTTGCCTGCCCCGGGACAATATATGAGAGTGTGTGGCGCTGGCATGTGCCTAATTGCATCCTGGATGTGTCCTGCCCTCCTTGAATGGAAGTGATGCCAGTGCTGTATGTCCAGCAATACTTGTGGTACCTGATGGGATGTAGGGTGAGCAAAAATACTGATTGATAAATAAATCCTGCTTTTCTCATTCAGTTGCCTATAATTGCAAACATCTGTAATGCTGTATGTTTTTGCTGTTTGAAGGCTTTACTGAGAAAACATGGTTTTGAAAACCAAAACAGAGAGCAGAGCTACGCCATCAAGTTAGGTCATTTTATGGCTCTTGACAGCATGGTGTAATTTTTAAATTTTAATTTTAACTTATTTTATTTTTTGCAATTAGAAAGGGTATAAGCATATTGAAAATATTACACAATGCATTTACCAAGAACATTAATACTTTAGGAGAGACAATTGCTTTCTTCTTGTTCAGAGGAAAACTGGATATGATGTCTTCTGCTATGAATAAGAGTTATCTAACAAAAACTGACCTTAATGGTAAATGCCAAGGGCAAAGAGGCTGACAACACAACCCATCTGCTGCTTCTCTCTTAATGTAGAAGATGCGCGTGCTTCATTCATGAAACTGAGAAGGATGAACCTTCCTCTGTATCACAGTAGATGTAGCTTCAGGGTGGTTTTTGGTGTTCTGCATTTCATATTCTGGTCTCTCCACTGAATAGTAAAGTTTGGGAGATTAATAAATGCTATCAAGAAATCTACATATAATTTGTCAACATTTTGTCACGCTCAGGAGAACTCTACCTTTTTGGCCTAAAAACTGATGGAAGAAGAAGTAGAACTGGAAGAAAGGTTTGAGTGATTCATACGCTGTGAGCCACATCCCTGGGTACCACTCAGGGATCCCAGTCCCCACTTCTGCACAGCCTCTGCTCACTGTGGCTAACCCCAACCCACTGCATGGAGGGGCTGAGCCTGGTGGAGGTTTCAGGTCTGCCTCCACACAGCAAAGCTAGCAAAAGTCAGCTGTTCTCTTGAGTTCACCACAGGAATGTCACCTATGTATATCACTGCTCCCTCCAAGGATAACAAAGTATTTAGTAGCTGAGGAGGATGAGAAATTTCTTTCCTGTCCCCAGAGAGATTTTGAAATTTCAACATTTTTTCCTTGCCTAACCCATGACAAAAAAGGTGTCCTATTGGATGGAAACTCAGGAGAATAATCAGGAAAATATGCATCAAAGCAAGATATTTCATCAAGACATTTCATTACAATGAATTTGAAAAGAGGACTTCAAATTTTTCTACTTTAAACTTTATTCTTTAGTGCTAAATTCTACATTGAGAGCAATTTCTAAGTGGAAAATAAATGCCTCTTTACATACATGTTAAAATGGGAAGCTTTTGTCAGCTTTGGAAAAAAGTCTAGTTGTTCAGCAGGTAAATTCTTTTACTCAAAGAGTTTTAAAATAAACATTTGTCTTGTTAAAAATTTATGTAAAACCATCTAAAGGGAAATTGTCTGTTCATTGTTACCTATATACAAAATAATATATGCAAGTATTTGTGAACATTCTTGGTATGACTTTAAAAGTTGCTTAGCTGGATACACACAAAAAAAGGAGTCCAATGACCTGATTTTGTGGTGAGCTGAATGTCTGGAAGGCAAGTGTGAAAGAGTCTCATGGCATAAATTTGAAAATGAATTATTCTAGATTCACAGTATCAGCAAAATATTTTAGATTTGAAAAATGAGATGGAAAAATCTCATGGAAGGAGGTCAAAATGCTTTTGCTGAACTCTAAAACTTCAAATCTTTAGTGCTATTGTGCTACTTCTGCAATGTTTACTTTAAAAGCACTTCCAGTCTCAGTTGGAAGAAGTGCTGGGTACATCCCAGGGCCACAGCAACCATAGCTAATCAGGCCTTGTCCAAGGGCAAAAAATATTATCCCACTACAAGAATTAAAATCACAGACTTGCAGCTTTGGTTTCAGAGTTTGCTGCCCAAAATATTACACAGTATCATTTTATATAAATTTCAAAAGATGCATTTTGAGAAACAAAAACATTGACAGTCTTAGACAACTCAATGAAAATATCCTTGGTGGTTTTCGAAATACCTACACTTGACAGATGAAAGTAATAGCAATGATACAGTAGAATTTGAGTGGTGAATCTTCACAGACATAGGTGAGGCCTAACTGTGAGCCTGATTCTCTCATGAACAAGCTTGTCTGCCATGCTAAACCTTGCAGAGCCCATATCCTGCTACCAGCTCTGCCATCTGCCACTGTTTCTCCAGATAAAGTTCTACTTTCTTTGTAAATTTGTTTGAGTGACACTTTGAGAATCATTCCAGCCTAAAACAGCTCTGACTTTGAGAGTTACATCGGCTAGCTTAGACTTCACTTTAGGCAACGTGTTTTATTTAACTGTGTTTCTCATTAGTGCAGTGGAAAAGGCAAGGCCAGCACCGGCAGGAGTATGACATTGGTGAGGTGGACACCAGTGAGGAGTATGCAGTGCCTTGAAAAATAGCATATTTTGGAGTCCAGATAAATATATGTAGAACAGCTTGGTGTACACCTACTGACTCAGTCTCTGAAATATTTGCTGCCCTATGTGCCCAGGCTATGTGTTGCTCTTACAGAGTTAAAATGCACAGAGTGGTAATTATCAGAGTCTAATTAAGTATGTGAAAATGAGCAGCTATCATTTTCTCCTCTATACTTTCTCCAATAGGCAGCGCTTACTAATTTGCATATGTCAAAATTGGAGCCTAGTAGATGGAAGCAGCCAGCATTTTTTGGTTCTCCTCTTGTTTTAGCAAGGCTGTCCTGAGAGGTGATGTATATACAGCCCCAGAGTCCCTGATGCCCCCTGAACATGGGGAAAAGTGTGCAGCAGACAACCTTTAGGTTGTCAAAGTGCAACTGCACAGACCCTGGCAAACAGTTTTACTTCGGCTGGCTACCAACAAGCCCTGAGGGAAAGACTGCAAGAATATTTTGCCAGAGCTGCCATTAGATGCAAAAGGGAGCCAAGCAGACGATAAGGCATGAGCCTCTGCCTCCTCCCTTGGGTGCAGGGGTCACCTTCTCAGCGGCTCGCCAGTCTCTGGCTGCCTCTGCTCCTGCTGCGGGGAGCAGGGCTGGTGGCCCAGGGTGCGGTGCTCTGGTTGGGTGCTCAGGTGGAGCCCTGTGGCCTCTGAGAACCGAGAAGAGCCTGCCCCATGACGTGAACTGTGATTTGTGTAATCAACTGTAATTATAGTTAATGATAGCAGTGTCTGGGCACCACTGCCAGAGTCGGGACCCCATTGTACTTGGCATTGTGCAAACACTTAGCAGGTAAATTAGACACTGCAGTCAAAGCACCTTAAAATGCCTGGCAATCTGACAGCAGCACCTTAAAAGAGTGTGGAGATAAGGCTTCCCAGCCCGCTCCAGCAGTCTGATGGCAACTCTGAAAGATGGAGGTACATGGGCTGCTTTTCCACTGCAAATGGTCCTGCAGAGCTGGTAAATTTTTTCTGGTGAAGACTCAATGCATTGGGCAATTTTTTGTCAGTGTGAAACTATTTGTGGGTTGAGGTTAACTGCCACGAATAGTGTCAGGAATAGAGGACTGGGGTCACAGAGATGGTGGGGGGAAAATTCCCCAATAAGCCAACATTTTGCAGGAAAAAATGTAACCTGTGGGAGGTAGTGGTGTGGGCTGGGAAAGCTGATCTTCCACACCTACCTTCTCTTCAACTTCTACCTTTCAGTTAATCCAGGAGACGGGCTCAGTGCCAGATTTTTTTTCCTGTTTACACCGTCTTCTGTTTACACTGTCTTCTTTTTGTAAATAATTAAGCATTAATTGGAGCAGGGCTGAATGTCCTGCATGTCACGCCTACCAGGAGAACGTTTTAACTAGCATGCCAGGAGTCATTCTTCACACTCTTCCTCCATGTTTTATAAGAAATGGGACAGCTCCAAGAGGAGGAGACAGAGCAGCTTCTTCTGCAAAATATTTACAAAATATCTCCCATGATAAAGTCCTTGCATGCAAACTTCTGCCTTGAACCAATGAAGATGTTAGACCTGCATTAACACATTCCACCTCTCAAGTCACTGTTATCCAGGAGGTTATAAATACATTGAGGTGTGACTCTCCTGTACGAGCTGTTCTGTTTCTGTTAAAGTACTTACGGAGTCATGCAGCAGGGCAGTTAAATGGCCTCAGACTCATGACAGTGAAGCCAGACTGCTCAGAATAGGAGGATGGCCTTCAGTGTTGCTCAGTAGTGAAGGCCAAGTTACTGTGCAAAGTAACAAAAGTGACTGCAGTGTCCTAACTCAGGATATCCTCAAAGAGTGCTTGGTTAATTGTCCCTAGGAGAGAGAGAGATGGACATTCAAACCTGCTGTCCACCTTTCTTTCTGCCTTTCTGGTGTTTTCAGTGAGAAGTATACTGACACCTCCAACCGTAAAGTGTTTATGAATCTGAACATAAGGAAATACTTTTTTAATGTAAGGGTGACTAAGCACTGGCACAGGTCACCCAAAGAAGTTACTGAATCTCCATCCTTTGAGATACTCAAAAGCTGCTTGAATATGGCCTTGGGCAACTGCCTGAGCAGGGTTGGGGTCAATCAAGATGATCTCCACAGGTCCTTTCCAACCCCGATCATTCTGGAGCTCTGCGATCCTGCCTCCCCAGTTCCTTTGAATCCTTCAAAATTTCCCAAAGTTAATTATATAATTTTCAGTCAAATGCAGTATTTCCTGCTGAATGAAACGATATTTTAGATGTCTAATTTTTCAGTCCAGCAGCCTGACTGATAAAGCTCATTATTTGCACAGTCCTAGTGCTACAAGCTTAAATGCAAACACCTCTACTGCTCTGATAAAGTGGTACTTTCAAAAGGGCTTTCTGAAGCTCTGACTTTACAGACCAGATGACTATTCAGTGTGGTATGTTGACTGGTAGCCTTACCTTGATCATTAAAACAACAGCCCAGGTGTGCACGATGCTTTTTAGAGCAAGCCATGCACCAGGACCCTTCCCTGAGGAGTTTTCAATCTTACGCAGTCATTATAACAAAGAGGACAGTAAAGGATGGGCAGGGTGTGTGTGTGTGTGTATCAATGCAGGAGATTTTTGCAACAGGAAAAGATGAGAGAAAATGTTCCTGCTACAGGCACATCTTGGTCGCTTACACTTTTCTGTTACACAGTGCAACTTTTTCATTTCAGTGGCTCACATGAGTTTGTCTGGGAATAGTGGTAAGGGAGCAAAGGAGACAGCATGGAATCAGGTAAGTATTCCTGCCACGGGGCAAGGACAGATGCCAGATTATCTGTGAGAGGGGAGTGCCAAACTGCTGAAAAGGAAGGTACAGAACAGGGTACAGGAAGCTTTGGCAGGAGGAAGCCATGGTAGTTTTTTTAGGGATTGTTTAATAGTTGTGGTAATTAAAAAAAAATTATATTCCATGTTTCTTTACAGAGTGGTAGTTGAGTACTATTTTACAGCCAAATTCATAGCACAGTGCACTCTACAAGAATTGACTTCAGTGGATTTTGGATCAAGCCTTTGGAACACAGGCCTGAAGCACAGTCTGTCAGCCCATTAAAAGTGAAAAAAAAAAAAGAATCATGAATCAATCCTCCCCATATCTGCTCCAGATTCTGAATCAAAACCATCCCTCGGTTCATCTGATTGCCAGAGAAAAGGGAAAAAAGAAGAAGAAAAAAGTACTTCTGTGTCTGTGAAAAGATTTCTCATCTGCAATACCTCAGAATTCCTGGGAATTACCTGGAGTGTACCTTAAAGGAGTGCATTTCTTTGCTAAGATTTTCAGTAAGAGCAGCTTATATCTTCCAGCCTCCTACACTATGCCTATGCTGTGCTCAGAGCTGCGACTGCAGCATGTAAGATGTACTGAAACCAGCTGTCACCTAGCACATCAACAATAGCCGGGAAGATATGGTGCTTTAAGCTCTTGCTCCTTCCTTCTAAAACACATATGGAGTTCCTTCCATAGCCTGTGCAGCTGCAGATTCCCTGCCATGCTGTTGAAGCTAGCTAGGACATGACCGCGCTGCTGTCACAGCTCCGATTACTGAACCGTCTACAATACCTTGGCAGCGTTATGGATGAAACCTATTTACTTAAGACAGAATCTTGGCCTGCCGCTGCATATCCACCATTACTGCTCCACATCTTGGTGGAGTCACTCCTGGGTTACATAAATATAATTGAAATCAGAATCAGACCTGCTGATCCTCGTTATTCTGTTGTTTTTCATACCAAGATGGCTGTCTCCAATCATCTACATGGCACACATGGCCTGAACTACCAGGTCTCCCCATCTTCATTTCTTATAGGTGGTATTTACTGCTGTATAGAAGCTTGACACAGGTCTGTGCATGTCTAACTGAGGCACATATATGATGCAGATCCTGGCACGTGACAATTCACAGTAAATTAAGGCTCATTCAAGTTTTGTTGATTGTAATTGATCAGAGACCCTTTATAATCTTGCTTAATGCTCCCATACCCGTTGAAACTGAAGCTTTATTACCACATCACACAAAACACGGTCCTAGTCCCAGTCAAGAAAATAACATACAGCTTACAAAGAATAATGTGAAACTACAATCTAGAAAAGCAGGGTGTGTCAAATGCAGGTCACTATCTTTCTGTCACTCTTTCTCTTTTACATTTTGCATTTATGCATCTCCTTAGATCTTCCTTTGCCCCCCACATTCATCATGTCTGAAGGCTGATGGAGGATGCATCAATAGCAGGTCCCAGAGCAGGTGCGGGTGGATTTTTAGGGGCAAAGGACTGCAGTCAAGTCTGACAGAAACAGCAATGTTTCTTTTTCTACTTGGCAACAAGCAGGGTTGGGTCATTTAGAAAGTTGTGATGATGAAAGTGTTTGGAATGGTGTTTTTCTAAGCCATTGTGTTCAGCTCAACTGCAACAAATTATAGAGAAATATAATGAACTAACTAAATAAACAGCGTCAGCAAGGTAGATGTTGGATGAGATGCTATGATGTTGGATAAATAATAGGAGATGAAAACTTAATTATAGGTCAGATTGTTTCCTTCCACTGAAAGCAGCTCTTGAGTTCCCCCTGCAGAATTTTCATAGGTTTCTTCTGCTGATTGGGTGGGATTTGTAGGACTCGTGACAATTTGTTAATACACTCAGGAGTTTTCAGACATCTTCTTACTCATAAGAAAATTTCCCCCCTCCTTTCAGTTCTCCAGTCCCTTCACCTTTGTGGCCATGTGATTTCAACAGAGACATTTTGCTGAGGTATTTACCTGTAACTCCTCTTACTGAATCCCTTTTCTCTTCTGGTTCATCACACTGTGTACTGTGGAAAAGTTAGAGTTGACATTTATCTGAGTTCTTTATGGTACCATGGACATATGGGATGGAGGAAAGACCTCTTTCACCCACAGAATTGCTCTACAATTTCTATCTTTCCTTTCTCCTCTGATCCCTCAGTCTCAAGAGCTCTGGGCCAGCCTAGGGAAACATTGATATTGCTGTGAGGTGGCTGCCTCGTGGGGGTGAGTCAATAGCCTTAGATGTGAGCAGAAACACGTGATATATGTGGTCTTCTGGGCTAGAAGTCACATGATTTTATTGAGAACAGACTTCATGGTAACAAAACCAATTTCTATGCAGAAGGAGTTGACATGACCATTTAATTTTGGCTGCCTAATTCTTTGCTTTCACAATTTCATTAATCTGAGCATGGGGATTTGTTAAAGGATTCTAAAACAAGTGTCTGATTGCCTCCCCAAGGCTTGTATGAAAAGTCGTTTCAAGAGGTCGTTTCAAAAGTCCTGACTCAGCTCATTCCTCATGAAATTTACCCACCCCATCATCTACACCCACACCTACATGGTGTTCTATCCCCATTAAGACGAATCAAAACAAATCAAAAGAAAATTACACATAATGAGTGGGAAGACTCACTTTCTCCTCTTCAGCCTAACTATTTGCAATCCTCTTGCAGGAAGAGGTAATACTTCTGATATGCATTTTAAGGATGAGCAAAAGGGGAAAAATAATTATAGAATCAGCTGGGTTGGAAAGGACCTCTGAGATCACCAAGTCCAACTCTTGATCCAACACCACCACGGTTAATAGATGCGGATGTAGCACTAAGTGCCACATCCAGTCTCTTCTTAAATACCTCCAGGGATGGAGAATCCACCACCTCCCTGGGCAGCCCATTCCAGTGCCTGATTTTACCCTCTCTGTAAAGAATTTCTTCCTAATATCTAATCTAAAGCTCCCCTGGCAGAGCTTAAGACCATGCCCTCTTGTCTTACTGTTGGTTGCCTGGGAGAAGGGTAAATGACTTTACACAGCAAATCTTGTATGCACAGAGTTTCCAGACTTGCGTATGCTGTTTACATATGGGACCAATCATTCACTGCTGTCTCAGAAGTGGAATGAAACAAAGTCCTGTGCCAGCAACACTCTGAAACAAACCTGTTGAATGGATGTTTCTTTCCAGAGTGATTGTATAACAGTTCATAGAGACCTGAATACTTAAAACAGGTGGTTGCAAAATTAAAAATTAAATTTTAAAATGATGGCTGAAATGCCACTAGAAGAAAAAAGTATTTTTCTACCTCTATACTTGACATTCTTCCCTCTTGAGTGATATCTGCTAGATCAAGCAGAGATGAACATCTTTGACGATGAACAGCAATGAACATCTTTTACTTCCGTCACCTTCACTGGGCCCACACAACCACAGATGATTGGTATCAAAGATCCCCTGGCTTTTATAGCATTGGAATAACGCTACCCAATCTAAGGCTCACTTTTGAATCCAGGACCCAAACTTATCACAGTTACAATAAACTGACTGAAATGAAATTTTAGCTATGCCCTAAATATAAAATATCTGTAACTCTACACAGTAATGCGGTAATTGTAACTGAAGGCAGAGTGGGAAACTGAGTGTTGAATACTTTGTAGAGCTCAAAGAAGGGGTACATTTCTAGGTATTTTCTTTGCATAGACAAGTAAAAAATTGTGAGAGAATATATGTGATGTAAGAGGGGAAACCTGAGGGATATTTAGTGATGCTATCATATATCAAGATGACACCACTGAACTGACATGGAAGAAGAAGTGTTTTGTAGAAGAAAATAAGGTAAGGGTAGTATTCAGCTAAGCAATGGTATATTTTGAAAACAAGGACAAAAAATTTGAACTTGCCATAAAGTCTGCAGAGAATCTGTCCATGGAATCTTTGCTGGTGGCAATAATTCTTCAGCTTGAAATAATATGGCTTTGACTTTCTGAGCATTGAGACTTTTTGCAGCATTGAGGCTTAAAACCCCCCACCTTCGTAAATATGAATTGACTGCGACTATTCGTGGGGGTCCAAGAGGTGCAAAAAAGCACAACAGCATTTTTCCGACTGTGTCAATTCTTGCTAAAGAATTAACATTTTAGACCTGCACATTAAAAAGAAAACTATTTAATTATATTTTTAAATATAGAGAAAGGGATTCCCTCATCAGATTGGATAGCTAATCAGAAAAGCATATTGTAGCAAACCATTTGCTATTTGACAATTTTTCTATGGTTGCATTGAATTTACTACCCCAACAGCACAGAACAATTTTCATCTCTGATATTCTACATATGTCTACTTTAAAGAGCCAGCCTACTCTGAAAGTTTGCTCTCTTAGTTGCTTTATGGGTGACTGCTGTGATAAATATTTGGCCAGCTTCTCTCACTCTCACATCTGTGATAGTTGACTCATCCTCTCCTGGTCCTGCCAGCCTTATGGCCCATTCAGTGCTTGATTATTTCTGCCCATGGAGGCAGTGGAGAGGGAGATAGGAATGCTTAGATCTCTTGCACATATTACCCAAATGCTTCCTTTCTTCCTCCGCTATTCCTGAGTACTGTAGATTTGTGTAACGTCCTTCAGATGTCAAGGCCCTTTGGGCAATTGGCAGCAAGTCAGAGATGGTGAACCTGTGAAGAAGCAGAGAGCTAAATCCCTTCCTCTTTCACAGTTTGCAAACACCTCTCTCTCTCTCTCTCTCTCTGATCTTGAGTCCTGAGGTTTTCTTTGCTGTGGTTTGAACTACAGTTTAAAATGTTTCAATTGTCATCTTGCATTGTGATGCATCACATGGTGCCCCAGCCACAAAAAGGCCCAGTAATTTGGTTTCATCCTGTCAGTGATTTTGATGTGTCTGGTGCAGCTGGATGTGGTCGTGTCACGGGTTCCAACATTATCTTTAACAGGAAAACAAATGTCAAGAGAGAAATACTATTGTCTTACAATTAATTTTAAACAAATCACACTTTGGACAACAGTAAGATTCTCAGGTCTGTTTGTGCGTACAAGGAAATTTAAGATAAAGTTTACATTTAACATACACAGTCCTTGGGAAAAAACCAAAAGCAATCTCGAGACTTCACATGAAAGAACAGAGGATCTGATAATGCAGTTCTCAGGTAAAACCTTTTTGTAGAATTGCTTTGTGTACAGCAAAGTAGACTATATCTTCCAACAGCCATTTTCCAGAGCAGATATTTATTCTTTGCTGTGATTGGTAGCAGACACTTTGCTCCCCAACATTGAAGATGGCCTGCCCTAATTTGGGAAGTTTTTTTAATTGAGTAAATAAGAATGAAAGGGACACAGCAAAGCAGACCTACTGCCAGGTGAGATGTTTTAGGGTTGGGAGAGATTTTTACGTCTAGCAATGAAAGACATTAACAAGTTTACTTGCCTTGATTAGAGGAAACAAAATGGAAACTCTTGTTGTGAATTCTGCCTTTCTCTGGTGCTTTCACTGCTTGCGCAGCCTTCCCACAAATAGAGGACTATTTCAAGGTATACTGCTAGAGGAACAATGGTGAATTCTCTTGTTTAAAAGAGAAAAAAGTGTTTTTTCTAAGATGAGGAAGAAAGGACTTTGTAGCACTCACCTTTTTAAAAAAAGAAATAAACAATAGAGAATATAGAGACAACAACTAGTCTAAATATATAAAAACTCTCCAATCTTATAACAGACAGAACTGGTTTTCAGTTCTCTGGTATTATGCCTCAATTTGTATAATACAGGATCGTGCAGAGGATCTGGCTCCAATCTCTGGAAGCAGATGTTGCTTGTGTTCATGCTTCTAGTATCCATGTTGTAGTCCAAAGGCTTCCTGGGAAGAAGGAGCAAAGTGGCACATGTCCCATGAGTGGTTTTACTTCACGCTAATATTGATGTGGATTTTCTGATCTGACAAATAAGAAAAACATATGAAGAAATTCATGTGTCAAGGAGATTTCATTAGAATTCAGTCAAAAAGAGTTTTTTGTTTCCAAAAGAGTCCTGGACTCTCCTTTCTCAACCAGGAGATCTCAGCTTCTTAAAAGAGAGTGTCACTAACAAGATGAGTTTTTCTAAAGGCTGAAATCCTTGCGTGTTTGTTGACTAGAGGTAATCAGTACCAACACTAACATTTTCCATGACCAGATAAATAAGAAAATAGTACCTCAAATTCTTGTTTCAGTTAGCGCATTGTGAAGCAACTCTTTTTTTTTTTTTTTTAATTCATCTGGAAGAACCTTAATCAATGCATTGGAGCTGAAGTAAACTTGCTTGGGAAAAATTAGATTTAGATTGAGACTCAGAAATAGGCATTTGGGCCTATCCCTACTGCTATCCTATTTTCAAAGAGAAGTATGAAATTTCTACATTTCTAAATAAGAATTGAATGAAAAGAATCATAAAATCATTTCCTATATATTTATTTAGATGTTTGCGTAGATTCAATTCAGCAACATTGAGCTTCTATGGTATTGAATCAGTGGGAAGTACTTAGATTGTGTGGCTGGAATTTATACAGGCATGTATAGTACCCATTTAGTAGAATTTATTAAATTGATGAAAGGACCTTTTGTCCCTTTGGAGGCCACCCCATTTCACTTTGAAGAGGTGACGTTTTTTATTATTTACATTTTTGTTTCTATTAACTTATTCTAGGTTGATACAACCTCTTAACCTCAAGTAAAAATGCCCATGTAAGATTTGTAGAGATATACATTAGATTCTAAAAGATTTTTTTAGTCAGTCGGATACTTACACTGAGAAAATTGACTGCAGGGACTGATATCTGCCAAAAGTTAGTTGTAAGGATAATCTTAAAATCAAATTGCTATGTTTATACACAACAAAGATTGCACTGGAATTATTTGTCTTCTATCAGACAACAGAAACAATTCCAAGTGATTTATTTGACCATTCACAATAACAGCAACTCTGACTCAAACATACCAAGTATTCAGGCTAGGCTTTTTTTCTTTTTCATACAGTATTTTAAAACATATGTGATGAGAGAACTTTGAATGAGCACTTCTGAATCATTACCATTGGTGTTTGGGTGTAGTAATTCTGAGAGCAGAAGAGAAACAAAATCCATCAGGTTGCAATGTCATGATGAAAAATTTGAATCTGATAAGAAATAATCTTATTACCTCCTAAAATTAGAATGAAAAGTAAGTTCAAAGCAATTGCCCTCCTGCTTTTGCAATCATGTTAGATGGTTTGGAATTAATTTGTTGAGAAGCAGTGAAAAGAATGAAAGAACGTGATTCTTCCCTGTAAGGGAGGTACAGCAGAAAAGTGAGACTGGGAGGACTGGAAGGCATTGTATTTCTCGGCCTCACCTATTTGTGACAGGAGACAAAGGTGGCAAGAGGACAAAACTAAGCTTTTATGCAGACTATTTTTAGAATGTGTATTACTAATTCATCTGCGTTAAAAGATAGGAGAATGGTTATATACAGTTTTATTGGCAGTAAAACTTATGTCTGAAGCCAATTTTCCCTGTTATTTTACAGACTACAAATACTTCCATATTTTTATTACTAAAGACGTAAAAGCATTGATAGAAACATTTGAAAGCTATTAGGGTCATTTACAGAATTAATGTGGCTGTGCTTTGAACCCTATTAAAATATATTAGATCCTATCAATAGAGTTGGAGTGAAAGGCAGAAAAAAATGGCAAAACAAGAAGGGTTGTCGCTGAGAGAGTGACAGACCTGGCAAGACCAGGAAAACCAGGATGACTGAAAAGGCAGAGAGACCTATTTTGCCTCTCTGGGCATTTTGCAGCTTCATTCACATTGGTACTTGAGAGCTAATCATGATCATGAAATCCTTTCTCAGCCCCAAGATGACTGTTCTGAGCTTTTCTTCACTTTGTTGCATTGCTCACAAATGTTGCAGGATGCCCTGCAGATGTAAAAGCTTGTTTATAAACAGGTGACTAAGAGTGCAAAAATGAATGAGTTTTTCAGGGCACAGTTGGGGTTTTGTGTAGTTTGGATTCCGCTATGCAATACGAAGGCTAAAAATAACATAATTTAGAAACTGGAACCCAGACCTTACACACTTCCTTCAACTCGGATATCAAATAACAGAGACTCCTCCCTGAGTTCATCTTGTCATGGTCTGCTCAAAAATAGTGGCTGAACAGGTACCTCTGGCCAGTTGCCCGCTTGCCCATGCTTGCTCTGAATGGGATTAACCCCTTTTACTGGCACAGAGGTCCACAGTGTGTTACACAGGGCTGCCTGGCCAATGTGTATGTAGAGCGGAAGGGTTTCAGTCCCGTAGGTGGGAATGCCGCATGTCCCATCAAGCTGGAATTAACATAGTTCAGGTTTATTGTGTCATAGGTGTTGCCACTGTGTCTGATGCATCTGAATGTGGACGTGTCACAGCACAAGTTCACGCAGTATGACGACGCGATGCAACAAGCTATAGTATTACAAGGGTTATGCAATGTTCTCGGAATCAAAGAGAATCAATCTTGTATCGAAAAACACTGCAGGATGTCTTGTTTGATTGTTGTTAGCTTTTTAATTTACTCTCTCTATTGGGATTTTTCCACTTCCAAATGAAAGTGCTTGTTCTGAAGCAACATTGTTCTGAAACGCTCAGGACCAAAACTGGTGGTTTTTTTTTCCTTAATGAAAATCCCTGAGTCCCCTTCCAGCAAAGGAAGACCTGTTTGTCAGAAGCAATTCACACACCCCTCTTTTAAATCCATGACCTGTTTTTACTTGTGCTGTTCAGGGTTCTTCAGTCTTCATTTAACAAGGTTATGTAAGGAGAGGTGGAGGAGGAGTAAGTATATTGTATTGGCAAGGACACAACAGGCTATTTATGTGGCACTGGTTTAGCAACAGGGCAGTTTAGGTAACGTGGCTTCACTTGTCTTATAATAATGAACACATCTGATTTAGGGTTCCAGTTGAAGGGTTGTCATTCTCCAAGTGGTTCCAGTGGGTGCTTCTTTCAGACATCCAAACCATCTTTCAGGACCTTCTGCTGGAGACAGAACTCCTTGGCACCACTATGACCATTTGCTTCTCCTTTTTTCCAAAAGCGTAGCCACAAAGCCCTTATTGTCAACAGCATTCAGCAAAAATAGCAAAAGGGTCCTTCCCTATGGGAAATGGAGTGCAAGGAGTGGGACAAAACCAAGCAGAAGCAAATTATGAACGATTATCAAGAAAATTTCTTAATAATAATTTCTATTGTCCTGCAGATTAGATTTCAAAGAGCAGGGTCAGAACTTTCTGTTTTACAAGCATAAAAATTCATCTGGGTAAAACATTTAAGTTTTTTTTTTTGGTAGAGAATAATTGGCAGAAACACGATTGAAATGGTTGGCTACTGAAAGTTTATTCTAATTTCTGGGGTTCTATTAGATATCAGTTTTTTCAGATTAAAAATCCAGAAGGCAATAAAAACCAGCCAGCTGTGGATTCAAACGGGAAGTATATTAGGGAGTGAACCAAGAGTTCGCCAGAGTTAGCAAATCCACACTCGCTATGGGGGGGACAGTTTTACTCTGCCTGAAGAGTGCCTTTTTGTGGCTTAACTCAGCCATGTGTCCCTAGGGGTACTATTATAAAATAGCAATGGTGGAATGCTGTGTGTGGAATAGTTATTGCGGAATAATTATTTCAGGCTGTTCTCTTTGTAGACAAGCCTTACTACTATATTTTGACAATAAGATGCACCTAAACTGATCTCTTTTACTTGAAATCTAAGGAGGTTTACGTTTGCATACGTAGAGTAAGGATCTAATGAGAAGTTAGTGCTTGTATATACTTAAAAAGCATACTGCCACACCAGAAAAAAAAAAAAGAGAAGCAGGGGCTCCACATCAATTGCAAATGCATTTATTTTACATAGCACTCACCAGCGTTACTTACTTCCAACCCTAAGTTTAGACTCTGAACTGAGGTACCAGAAACAGGGAGGAATATACCCTAGCTGTCTCTACAGCATGACTGCTCAATAAAATTTCTCTAAGCTTGCCTGGCTAATTTCAATTTGTTTAATAACATACCAAAACAAAGCCCTGCTCAGCAGGAATTAGTATGCTGGCCCCACATCTACAACTCTCTGAGAGATGAGGGTTGCTCCTAAGAGTTCCTACACGAATATAGTGTGTGTCATGTTTTGGGGATCTTGGGGAGGCCTGGGCAAGATTCAAAACCTGCTCTGTAGTTAATATAGCAAGAGAACAGTCTTGGAGATCTGATGTCAGGTGGGCTGGATGACACTCTGGCATCACCTATCCATTGAAGCAACTCACAGTTGCTAGAGGGAGTGTGCAGGGGAGGTATAAAATTGGACAAGACTTAAGCAGAGCTCTATGCCTGCTGAGTGCCTCCATGAGTGCCCCCTCTTATGCTGAGGTGCGGTGAGTCCAGGGTTCGCATATCAGAGGCATTAGAATATGCAGTGCACTGAGAGAGCTCTTTGATATTAACAACTGAATTTTTTTTTTGTAATAAATGTTAAAGAAATTGTTCTGACATACTTTGTTTTAGTAAGTATTTGATGATGATAGATAAGTGTCTTTTCTGAATTGGAAGGGATGATTTATCAGAGTAACTTGATACTGTTTTGGTAAAAATTAACTTTTTTTCCGATTGGAGAAATGCTTCCATTTAAATATTGCATATTGTAACTAGCTCCATAGGACAGCAGAATTTTCATTTGAGGAACAATTTATTCAATCTCTGGTTCTGTCAACCATTAAAAAAAGAAACAGTAGTGTTTGTGACAGCTAGGAAAATAAAAGCTTCAACATATTTTTGCAATACTTTCAAAAATTAAGGTTTTCATCAGCTTTAGAGTGGACAACTCTATCAAATAGCAAGGAATCATTTTTACAACATTGCATGCAACAGATTGCTGATTCTTTTCTTGATTCCTTCCCACTTACACTAGATTTTTTGTGTGTGTATAGCCAGCAAGAGGAAGGGAGATATTTTTTAAATGCATCTTCTCCAGGAAATTAGGGAGCCTTAGAGAGTGAAACTGGAAAACCTCAATGGGTGGGACCAGGAAAATCAACTGAATGATGCATTATGCTTTTATCCTGTCCTTCTGTCAGCTAAGGCAGGATGAGAGGCAATGAGTTGGCATAAAGTCTTAGGTCAAAAGTTGCTCATTCCTAGAATTTTTGGTACTTAAACTTATTGGTTCATGTTGCAAATGTTATAGGAAAATGACTGTAGGCTGTGAAACAGAATATTTACCTTATTTCTGGGAGCAAAACTTTTTTCTTTCAGCATTTTGGATTCTGAAGATATAATGGAGAGGGATTTCTGGCTTAAACTGGTAACTGTCACCCTCACAGTAAGACAAATCCCAGAAGAGCGTTGTCTGGGGAGGTTTTGAGGGGAGCAGGATGGAGGGAAAGGAGCTATTAGTAGCACAAACAGCAATGCCTGTCTTGGCATCTGCTTTGGCTGTTGGGTCCTAACTGTGGGGTCTTCTTGCCACATCTCTATTGTGTGACAGAAAGGGCAACTGCCAAAGTCAAAGAGAAACACCTGCCAGAGTGGCCCTGAGGTTGTTTTTGGTTTTGAAATGTTGTCTCTGATGCTAGTGGGATTTGCCCCCTGTGAAAGTGAATGAGATTTAGCTCCACACAATTGTCTCTTGAGTGGAATGGCTGTGATATCGACTTTGTTTGGGCCTGAGACTAGTTTCTGACTTCAAGACAAATGTTCTTGCTCTGATTGGCGTGTATATTTAGTCACTGCAGGAAGAGTTTGTTTTAAATGCCAAGATCAAATGTGTTTCAGTGAGGCAGTAGTGAGAACATCCCATTACATCTGTCCCACTTTAAACATACTTGAGGGCAGGTCAGGTATAATTTCAATTTGCAAAGTTGTTTGTTTTGTTTACTAAAGACCAAATCGGTCCTTTAATGACTGGAAGGTGAACACTAATGTTAGCAGAACCGGAATGTCAGATGATGTTGAAAGCTGATTATATAGCTTGTACTTTTAGTTTCATAATTAAAATTTTATAGGGTGAAAATACCTATTCACCCTATCTTCTGTAAATGCAATAAGTGAATGTAGGTGGACTGGATCTTTATTAACCACTGAATGATGGGTTACATTCACACCTGTACCTGAGCCAGACCTTAGCTCCTTTACACTAGAGACTGACAGACGGTGTGATTGTTCTCTGTTCTTATAGCTGAGGGTAAATACAGTTAACAAAGACGTTTTTTTAAGATCAACACAGAGACCCAGGCATATCCAGTGACATGGCTCTGTTCTTTGGTTTCTGTGTATCATCTCTTACGTACAAGTGCACAAGCATCTCTCTGGATATACTTGGTTAGTGCAAGTAGCAGTTTAATCTCTTTCTCCGAGAAATTGTTGTGGTTTAGGAATGGTGCAACCAATTTAGTGTTCTCATCAAAAGACTCCAGACCATGTAACACTCACTCACTTCCTCCCCTCTCTCCCTGTGGTGGGCTGGAGAGGAGATCTGGGGGCACAAAAAGGTAAAGATCACAAGCTGAGATAAACACAATTTACTAGAAACAGCAACGAAATAAGAAAAAATGAACTGTAACAACAATACTAATAACAGAGTGTACAAGATAGGTGAATGATGCACATGTGAGTGCTCACCCTGTAATATCAGTTCCACCCGACCCCACACGTGTCCAACCCTGACAAAACCTGAAAGAATTCCATCCTTCTCTATCCCCCCTGCACGTGGCTGTGAGTAGAATAACCCCAGGGTCCTGGCCATGCTCCTTCTGCTGCAAAAATTAACGCTGTCCTGGTTTGGACCAGGACAGAAATGTATGCTGAGTTTTATGGACATGGCACAGAAGGACAGGTTAGAAAGTGATCGGTTTGGGAAACACAAAAAATTTTTTTTCAAAATGTGGTCCTGTTTTCTTAAGCTTCATGGAGCCAGGGTTATTTTTTACATCTGTTGGGCATTCTATGTGTCAGTGAATGAAGTGTGCTACAGAAAGAGCCAGAGCCAGCTGTTCAGCATGCAAACAATTTTTATCTGACAGGTGGCATTTTTTGTCTGCTAGTATATGAATTTCACCTCTAAAATAACAGGTCAGTGAGACAAAGAATTCAGTAACGTAAATTCATAATTTCCCAATTATTCACATGATAGAAACTTCACCCACACAACAATTCCACTCCTTCCTTTCTCCTTTTTTTGACCTGCACTGTAGTGCTAGGTCTCTTTTACTTGTGCTCGACACAGAGCACATTGAAAAAATGCCTTCTCCAGAGCTGCTATGGTCCTGGGGCCAACCAGAGCCCATGAATGACATCCCAGCTCCACTTCAGCTACTGCCAACCATCCACAGTGTCCAGTTCAGTCTGCCAGCCCAGGGCTGGAAGTTGCAGACTGAAGGGATGGTTCAGGCATGCTCTCTCCATACACCTCCCTGCTGCTACTGCACCAGGGCCTGAGAGCAGATGTTCTCAACAAAATTCAAACACAGCAGGGACCAGGAGCTGGGCCAGCAAGTGTAGCAGCCTTCCCCAGCATTTCTTCCCTTTCCTTCAATAAATAACAGCAATAAAAAAGACCAGCTTATCTGGTCTATATAATATGGACTTCAATGGTTTCCAAATTCAGTGGCACACCACTCTATTTAGCAAACTGCAGTTTGTGATTTCTAATGATGGTATATATATCTGTGAATGAAACTGTTCTAAGTGATGTCTCCTGAAATATCCATGTACTAGGAACAGAATGGATTCAAAGAAGTAAACTAGAAGGAGTTTGTTGACTTTCCTCTTAGACATAAAGGGAACCTTAAGGGACTATGTCTTGTATGGGGAAAAAGGGCTATGTCCTAGTCCCGGTAAGTCATTGTAAGCATAGCCTATGCTTTATAGAGATGGACAGCTGAGGTCATAGTAAAAAAAGCGTCAATGAATGATCTGTCAGAGCAGGAGGATTCTGTCTTCTCCCTCTCCTTGGATGTTTTTCTTCCTCTTACCTTGCCTTCTGCCCATTCAGATTTATTTGAGCACAGTTTGCTAGCACTTGCCCCACCTCTAAAGCAGCACTCAGACTGCCAGTGCCTCTTTGCTTGCTCCATACCCCAATGCCCAGTTAATGAGTGGGTATATGGCCTTCTTTCTTTTCAGAGCTAGAGCTGTTTCACAATCCCCGAGGAATGCAGCTCCCTGCCAGGTAGCTTGTCGTTTTCGGAGAAAGTGTTCCTGGGAACAGCAAGGCAGAACAGGTAGAGTGTTCTTCACCTCGTCATGTGGTCTATTCCAAGCAGGAAAACTGGCAACAGCAACTGTTTCCAGAGAATTGCACACAGCTGGCTCCTGTCCTCCAGCAAACTGCCAGCTCATCCATACTGCAAGTGTCACAGATTTGCCTGCTGCTTGAGTAACTCACCGCCACCTCTGCACCTCTGGATGGAAATCTTGTCTGCAGTCTCTTGGCAATGCCGAGTAGGAGATTTCCAGTCACACAGGGAGTCTCCTGGGCTGAGGCCAGTCTGAGCACATGTGTCACCGAGAGACCACCTGAAGACATACAAGTGGGAGATGGGGCCTGTAACTCTGGTTGCCCTCCCCTTGCAAAGGCAGAAGGTGAACTGAAAGCGATAATGAATTAAAGCAAGCAAAAAACTTAGGATTTCTGCCTCTTCCCATCCCCTGTTACATATCCCTAGCATTATATATCATAATTTTTTTAAGTAGGAGGTTAATCTGTCCCCCTTTACATTCAACAGGCACTTCACTCTGTTGCAAATGCTCAGGGTAACAGTGTAAGTGAAACTATGTGAGTGCTAATAAGCAGCTCCACCAGTGCTTGCCTGAAGGTACCAGAGTAGTCAGTGTTACTAATAAAGTTAATTACTCCCACTACAAGAGAAATTAGTCAGGGGGGAAAACTCAACGTGTATGAACAAGATGATTAGTTGCTGGTTTCACTTTTGCAAATACATTTAATCTATTGTAGTACTTTTATGCTGGTTAACCAGAGTCACAAGGTATGAACATGCTCCCTCCTTATGAGATAGTGGAGAAAAAATTATAAAACAGTCACTTCCGCTTTGGGCCCCGTCTGACAAACTGTGCATGTAACCAAAGCCCTCTACACTTTTCTCTCTTTTAATAATTAGCACCATTTCTCTCCTGGACATGGAACTGTGGTCTGGAGGTAAAGTAATTCATAATGAAAAGCATCTCTAGAGTGGAGTTTTTCCAAGAAAAAAATCTCTCATTCACCGCCAGGACATCCCATTTCACTTTGTGGTGTCTCTAATCTTTATGCATGTGAAATAGCAAGAATCCCCAACTATTCATCAGGCATGAGTTTTCACTGACTTCTGTGGCTCTAACTGATTAATCTTCTAGGAACAACGCAACAGCTGGATTCAAATTTACTCAGCTCTATTTTCTAATCTGGGAAGTGAATAATATAACACAGGAGTCATCATACAACTGTTTGATTTCTAGGTGTTCTTTTAGTGAAGATCTCAAGGATTTTTTTATTATTATTATTTTATCTTTTCTTAATAGAGAAAGTAGGGGGAATGTGCTATGCAAATAATAACATCCTCCTTCCCTGGGGGTTATATAACCAAGGAACATCAAAGACTGCCCTGAGACATTGTGTTTCACACAGGATCTGCATATGTTATAAGATGTACCAATTATTTCCAGTTCTTGTGGTATTTTTTTGTACTATGGATATGATCCAACACAATTCAAAGAGGGCATAATAAAAGCATTGGATGGTGGAGCTTCTACTCATACTTATTATTAAGGATAGGAGAACAGAGGCAAAATGATTAGTGGCTTCTGATTTCATTCAGTAACTGGCTTACCTTTCCAAATAGTTGTTTTTCCTTTTGTTTATGACATTTCTGTGTGACATTTCCTGCAGCTACCTTGGTTCACCTCACCATCAGGAGGAAAAATTGACATAGAGTGGCCAGGTAACCAAGCACATAAATCTGACACAAGTCCTCAGGCCTGATTGCTCAGAGAAACACTTGCCTGTAGGCAGTTCAGAAATCGCTCAGGAACCCTCAGATGCTGGAAAGACAATAGGATCTGCATGTGGATAATTTGCAGCAAAAGAGAGACCACTTACTATAATTTTTAATTATCTCTTAAGGCTGCATTGTGAACTGGTGGTAAGGTGAACCACTACACAACCTATGACTAAACTTCTGAAATGTTCAGGAATTATTACTGCTAGTGTACTCTTTTAAAAAGGCTACTTTTTCATGTAAATGTTAGTCAAACGAAAGTGAGGATACTTTTTTGAGAGGGACCTCAATCCTTAGCAACAGTAGACTGAATTTACATTTAGAGTAAGACAGATTTTCCCTCTTTTTAAAATAATAAGAAGTAATGTGCTTTGAAGTGGGTATACCTATCATCTTCCTCTTCTTTGTATGGCCAGTGCTTTGACTGTGTCCTGGTAGGAATGAGAATCTACCCCTATTTATTTTACTTATTTCTGTGCAACTTCATGTTGATTTTTTTCCCTCATTTACTTTTTATTCTTTTCTTCTCTTTTCTTTTTCACACATTTTTCTATCTTTTATAAAATTACATCTTCTCATTGTCAATGCATTTTTGTTTTTATTGAGTATTTGAATGTACAGCCTCATGCAGGGAATCAATGATGAGGGAACAGACTGTCACCATTCATAACTACGGACACTTCCCATAGACTAATTGAATACTGCAGTATGGAACGCGTCTCTGGAGGGCACCTGATCTGCTCCATGCCTTTTTGGGAGAGGGACAACTTTGAAGTTAAGTCAGGTTGCTGAGGGTCGTGTCCTGCTGAGTATGTTGAAGGAGACACAACAGTTCCAGACAGTCTGGTTCAGCCTTTGAATCCTGCATTGTGAAAAGTTTTTCCTTATATCTAATCAAATTTTCCTTGTTGCAGTTTGTACGTGTTGCCTCTTGTCCTTCTCCTGTGCACATCAGGAAAGAGCTCTGGCTTTCTCTTCTCTCTACATTTTGTTAAGGTAGTTGAACATAGTACTTTAAGATCTCACTGCTTTCTCTTCTAAAGCTTGATAACCACCTCCCTGAGCCTCATTCAACAGGCCGATTTAGACCATTGCAGAAATCTGAAATTAAGTATGGCCTTTATTGTAAACAAGACAGTACATCCACCAGTTAGCATTGTTTAGGCTCTTCTAAGGAGAGCAGTAAAAAGGTGTGTGGTGCTTTGGTACTACTGAGTAGTCACGACATGAAGGAATCAAAAAATTAACCATAAGTCAGTTGTAACCTGAACAGAGTAAAAAGTCTCAGAATTAACCATTGTTAATGAATGTTTTTTCAGCTGCTGCAGGATTCTCTGAATGATCTACATTCTAAAAAACTCTTCTGATTTTTTTGATTGGACTAAATACTTGAATGCACAAAAGAGCTTGTGGCTAGAACAATGGGAGTGTCATTTATGATCTATACCAAATCCTATTGTATGAGACAATGTTTTTGTTTTGAAAAACAGTTTCATGTATGCACTATGAGCATGGTGGGGTTGAATTCTTACCTGAAGGAAGTGCTTTGATGGTTGGGTTAGGCTAGTTTTGCAAGAATTAGTCCATCCATTCTATCTTTGGAGTTCCATTTTTTTTCCTCCCATCCCAGCAAACCACAGAAGAGGATCAAGATGAGCTCAGACACCAGGAAGTTTTTCAGGATTTTTGTCATTCCTTAATCATTCACAGAACTGATAGAGCCGGAGCCCAGAATTGCAGAAGGATTCCTGAGCAGAAGAAACCTTGATGTTAAATAGGAATCAGCCATGACACACCTTGATGATAGGGTGGAGATAATTTGTTTTGTTATTAATATTTGACATTCAAGTTCATCATGCAGAGAAGGCAGACACACTGCCTGGAAGAGAGGCTGCAGGCAGCACAGAATCTTACTCATGCATTGCATAAGGGTCACATTTACATCCAGATCCTCGTCTGGTGATTAAATAGTGCATTACACAACCCAGTAACACAGTGAGTGTGCTGTTGGATGACACCCAATCTGCCTCTTCCTGAGCTCCACTGTGAACTCTCCTCCCCAGCTCTGCATGAGTGGACCAGGAATGTCACAGTGACTCCTGTTGCAAGGAGGTTGTTTGTCAGTGGATAAACCCAGTCCCAGCCCTGCTGCTCTCTCCACCACCCTGCCTGTGGCCAGGACCCTTGTGACACTGTGGCCTTGGAGGGAGATCCCGATGGCACAGCGTGAACTGGAGAAGAGCAGCTCCACCCTGTGCAGGAGCAAGGTGTCATTAGGAGTGCCCGCGCCCACTTGTCAACAGCCCCTGGCCGCTGACCGAAGCCTGAGTCACAGGCACCTGAATGAAAGTAGTTTTGTTGTTGTTTTGTCCTTTTCAGCCTCTGAAGAGTGCACCCCGCCTGGCTGCGTTAGGCCAGACTGGTTCCTGTGCTGTAACCTGGCCCCATGGGTGAGGGCTTTCCTTCTGACCAGGAGCTTGCTATCCATTCGGGTAATGATAATACCTCATGTACACTGCCCTATGAACCACTGGACTGTAGAAATCAGAAGCCCTTTTGCCTTCCTCCCAGTGTGACTCCCTTTGGCTTCACTGTGAGTCCTTGGGTGGTTTTCCCAGCAGATTCAGAAAGCTGGGTGTCAGTCATACTGACAGAGGCTGCAGTAACAGCACAGGTGCTGTATCTGCAGAAGCACGTTCCCAGGCACGGTGGCGAGCTGACATGGACCACGCTACATCCATGCCAAAAGTCTCCCTCAGCCTCCAAAATGGTGTAGGACTTAGCACTGGGTGGAGAGAGTGTGTTTGATTTCTTATTTTGTGGTCACAGCTCAACAAGTTCTTGGAAAGCAGGCTTCACTTGATCCATAGTCCCATGGTTTCCCTGATGGTACTGGAGTTAAGGGGTGTTAAAAAAGTTTTTTTTTTCTCTTTTTTTTTTTTTTTTTAAAAAGAAAGAGAAGTGCCTCTCAGCTCTAATAGTCAAATCATAGGAAAGCGCCTGCCCCATTCCTCATTTCGTGTCCTGCTTCATACTATAAACAATGATCATTACAAGTTGCACCTTGCTCGTCCTCTGTATTTTTCCCCATCGGCTTAGCCCATAATTGCCATTCCCTCCCCCTAATTACTCCACCCTGGTTTAAGGTGCAACGAATGGCCTTTGTTTGGCAAATAAAGGGTAGGCAGGGCTTTGAAGGAACGCATTGCTGTTCTGGACATTCACCCTACATTATGTGGTTGGCTCTTTCAGTTTCTGTTAAAGCCAAGGCTTCAGTCATTTCCAGCAGGGATGGTCAGGAGAGAAGCACAGTCTTACAGACCAAAATATCTGACTCTCTACTGTATAAAGGGGGGGGGG
>VYXB01006194.1:881572-906266 GCA_013397135.1 Pachyramphus minor
GGGGGGGAAGTTATATAAATATAGCAAGAGATGTCAATGGTTGTTCTGTGCCTAAGAAGCCGCAGAAATCTTCTAAACATGCCCTGTTTCTTAATGTAAAAAGTAAGCTTTGAAAACACAAAATAAAAAACAGAAATTTCAAGCATGTGGCTCCATTAAAACAGGGTCTAGTCACCCCAGGAGAACAGGATTAAGAAAGCTTGATAGAACTTGAATTTATGGCAGTATCACTTTTGGCCCCTTCTGTCTGATACAGATATTTAATTGTTGCTTTTCTGCTACTAAGGGACATGAGTTACATGAACAAATCTTCTAGTTATTGAATAATTAACTCAGTGAATTCCGCTATGCTGCTAATTAAATTATACTGAGAAAATACCCATATATTTTCTTTATATACATGTATATAATTTTCCAGAGAAACTTTTGCATCTAGAGTATTATTTTTAGGCTCTTATTTGTAGGAAGCATTTGATGGGAAAGAACTCTATTCAAATGTATGTATATGTACATACATGTATACAAAGATAGAACAGAAAGAGAAAGAAAATGTCAATGTTGCCTTGTTTTAGGCCAAAACCCAAAGGCAGGATATCCTGGATGCCCTTGTGCTACACAGTGCCAGCAGCCAGATCAGAGCACTGTAGTTGCCCTGACATCCTGACATTGCTCATGCCAGACATCCACACATGTACGCCATACAGCAGCCTTACAGATTACTACAGATGCTTACCTCAGCTCCACAGTCAACATCTGCAGGGGCAAGCCCATGGAAAGAGATTGTAAGGCCCTCATTATCAATGAACACAACACAAATGGTGAAAGTAACCTTTTATTTGCATGTGATATAGAGACATACACACTGCAAACACATGCTACACATCATAAAAGGACAGGATACTTGGGAGATCGCAGCAAAGAAACATTAGCATCTGCTTCTAATAAGCAGCGTAAATAGTACATGCTCCGAGTTTCTCATGGTGTTTCTGAACAGAATTCCAGAAAAACTGCACACACGGCACAGCCAGGCTCATTAACACCCCTCACCATCCATCTGTACGCTGCCGCCTGTGGGAACCCAGCCCTGCCTGACCATGCTCATAGGGAGAGTGGTGCCAGTGGCCAGACTCACTCAGGCTTGTGAGAAAGTCCAAGCCAAAGGAGGTGGAGGAGAGATGGAGCTTTCTGACTCCAGGGGTCCCACCGGTGGGATGTGGGCCCTGTAAGCCACCACTGCTCACAGTGTGCAGTGTAGCACAACCTGGCACAGAAATGCCAGATTCCTGGAATTACTATGCTAAGCGCAACACGAAAATGCTCAGAGCATTCTTGTCCAGGAAACACTCACAAGCTAAATCTTCTGTAGATTAGGACATGTTCTGGAGAAATGAAAAAGAATGCAGCCAGCTAAGTAAAGACAGGTGTGCAGCTCTGCTGGCTGGCATGTAAGAACAGAAATGATTGTGGGACGGGATGAAAGCCTTGCTGTGAGCACAGGTTGGCCTGTGGCAGCATGGTTGTGATTGCACATATACAGTGCCATACAGCAAAACACAGACCAAAGGGCAGCTGTCAAACTACATGGAAATTCAGGTATCTACATCAATTCCTTTGCAGTCACCTCTGGCTTCTATCTCAGTCTCTCTGTCATAAGGCAATTATTTAACTCCCATACACATCTCAATTCTCTGTGTTAAATATTCTAGGTTTCTGTCAGTCACTTTCTTGGTTTCTGGGTAGAAAAACCCTCAGAAACCTTAGTCTTGTACAGTGTATGACCAAAATCATTACACCTAGGACTAGCACATTTACCACAGTAATGGAAACCATTTTCAGAATATCAGGATTTCCTCTGATTGACATCTGTTAGTGAAATGGCAAGTTTTTTCTGCCCCTGTCACATCCAAGAAGCCTGGAAAGAAGGAGGGAAAAATGCTATATGCTATGTGTTATGCTGGGCCATGGTTTTCTACTGGTGGCAATATTTACAGCATGTCCTGGACTGGACTGCCCACCAACAATGTTCACAAGTGGTGGCCCACCAACTATGAAGTGCTCTGAATCTCTTTGACATGCCGTGTGTTTTTAAAGGGTGGGATAACTTTTACCAGCGTGTTTATTTCATGAAACATTCAATTAGCCAGATTCATCGTCAGCATATTTGCTCGTATTGCCTTTGTGTTGGGTGCTTCATTGAGCTTTTCCTCATGAGCATGGTTTGCCATCTGCTTCAGAGACTGTGTGAAGATTCTCTCTCTCTGAGAAAATGTGCTGGTCCATTGAAGTATTTGCTAGTGATGCAATGGCAGCTGTTATCATCACGTCATATGTGTGCGGGTGGTTGCAATACATGGTATATAGGTTGTCAAAATTTGCCAGGAAGATGTGTTTTTGATTGTGGTATTGTGTGCATGTGTGGTACTGCTGGAGCAGCACGCATAGGACTTGGAATATTACACGAGTACTATGCGTGAGTGCTATATAAACCACATACCAGAGTGGTTACATGCTGTATTGGGTGACAGTAACACCATATTCACACAGCTTTTTCTCATATCTCTTTATCAGCTGTCCATTTTTGAGTATTCCTTGGGGCCCTGGCTGTTTCCATGTGTGTGCTGGGCAGTGGACTTCACCAAAAAAACTTTTACATTTGGAAACCAACTTTTCCTTGCCAATGCTTTTCTGGCTCTGGGTACCAACAGTTCAAGCTCTGTGGGACAATGGTTCATTTCCAATGTCTGTCAGGATGTTTATGCTGTTTATGTGTAGGTCTTCGTCACCTGGTATTAATTGGATTGTGCCCTCTCTGCCTTTGAAGGCACAGAAGGCTTCAAACTCCTTTTTTTTTACACATGGTGCTGCAGCCTGTAATACTAATCAACTGCATTTGGAAACACCATGTTGTAAATATGGGATATGGAGCACCCTACTGCATTTTTGGAGATCAAATGGTCTCATAGTGGCTGAGGACTTTCTTTCAGTTGTGACCTTCTTTAACTAAGAAACCTGTCTGCTACATTTTTGTGCTGAGATATCAGTAGTTAAACCTGAGGAAGCCCATAGCCACCACTGATTTAATTTGGTTTCTTTCCCTTTTGGTTATGCAGAAGTGTTGATTGCTCTGATATGCTGGATTGTTTCTTTGCAAGCAGATAATTGTTTGTCATGGCACACCCTGTTTACGCTGTATTCCCTATTTTATTTCTTCTTATCTGTAAAGGCAAATATTTACTTCTAGTTGGTATTGAAAATGAAGTTTAGAATCCTGCTTCCACTTAACCAGGCCAGATGATGTAGTGCGTCATCCATACTGGTAAAAACTTCTGTGGCCAAGGTACCCAACACAGTGAGAAGGGTCCTGACAGCACTAATGAATAGATTGTGCTCTATCCATCTCTACTCTGGTGTTTTGACAGGTGATGACTGAGCAGATAAGGGATTCTGCACATCGTTGTAGTGCCTGGCTTCCTCTCATCATGCCTGATAGATATGTTGTCCATCACATATTGTAGCATGATCAGCAACATGTCCTGTCCTTGCTTATTGAGATTGCTCCATAATTTAGTCCTTTCCTTTCTTGGGGGTCAAACAGCCCCAAGTTACAACAACTCATGTATGCCGTGCCAGCAGGCACTGACACTTGGAGCAATGTCACTGCTGCTTGTTGGGGCACAGAAGCTTGGGGCTGATTAAGTTTTAACTTTTGAGTCTGGAGCTATCTGTGTGGGCTCACAGCTGGGGACTACAAAGTGCTATATGGAATTGGCACAGAGAAGAAACACACAGATTGCCTGCTGTCAGGACATCTGTGTCTTTTTATTTTGGGTACATTTAGCGCTTATAGTGTTTCACATCTGTCACATATGCAATATGGCACTGACAGTGGTTACCGTTATATTTACATTTTGCCTCGATCACATTTGTTGTTGCTGTTTACTCTGTCTGCAAAGCCACCTCCTTGGCCGCACACGTTTCATTTGTTAACGTCAGGGGTGCCTGGCACTGGTTGTTACCAGCAGTGTACTTGGTGACACACACATAGCATTGACAACATGGCATTCAGCGAGTGTATCAACCCCACATCATTTGTATTGTCTTTACAAATGCTACCTCCCCAGTTCTTTCTGGACCTACATCATCTTGTCCTGCACAGCATTTGCATGGCATAGGACAATTGAAAGACAGGCCTGCAAGAGACCCCAAGTGATCTGAAGACCACATCAGTGGCTTAATTTACTCCCTGTTCAAAGTACAGCCAGAGCATAAGCTAGTCTGGACAGACATTTGTCTAATCTAGTCTTTAAAAAGTCTAAGCTACTCTTAAAAGCTCTCAGTTACAGCAAATCCAAAATCCCCCACAATATTTTTCCTTCTGTCCATGTTAATATTGTGTGTAAACTTTTGTTGGAAATGCAACTTATCCTTTGAGATGTAGCACATGACTTCAGATTTAACTGCTGATAAGTCTGACAGGAAACAAAATATAATGATTAAACTCTCTTCCTCTTTCCCAAATTAATTCTTCATTTATTTGCTAATATTCCTGTCATTTTAGGCTCTAATCTGAAGTTTTGCTTAGGCATCACCAAAAGGCCATCATCCTGTATTCCAGGGTTTAGAGTCACAAAGTTTAACTGATATAGACATGTTCACCTTGTCATTATTTATGTCTTTGCTCCAGAACATGGGCAGGATTTTTCTTCTGCTTGCAAATTCACAGTCCTTATCCCTCCCTTTATACTCATATTTTCATGTTTGTCCTTTCATTGGTCATGGCACGTCCCTGATTCTGATTGCTTTGCGCACAGATTGGGAATAAAGTATTGCATTTTTATACCACATTGCAGCTACTGCTGCTCTCCTGGTAGGCATTTATCTGCACTTTGGCTGTCTTTGATTGCAAGTAATACCAAACTTCTTGATGAAATCATCAGCAGAGCCATTGGATCACCTCCTAAATCATCAGCTGAGACTGCATGGACTAGAAGGCAGAGATTAAAAGTTGCAATGTTTGCTCTAGCAGAGTAATGAAGTCTCTAACAGGAGAGGAAATTTGCAATTTTTCGAGAATTGTTAGGAAAATAAGGGGAACAAGAGGATGAGATTCCTGGAGCCAAATTTGTCCTCAGAATATATCACATCAAAAGCTTTTCTTGTGACAGAATTATTTAATTATTATTTTTTAATTAAACCATTCTTAAAAATAATCCTTGCTTTTAAATCACAAGTCAAAAATGCAAATGTGAGCCCTGGGAACTCAAAAGTCTCAGGCTACACAAATTTCTCTCATCCCTGCTATGGAAACAACAAAAGATGAATACACAAGGAATGTCTGTTAAGGATAAGTTTTAATGATCATCTGCAACTTATTATTCCATAATACATGCCATTAATAAACTGAATTACCCCCAAAAGCCTGTCCTGCTAGAAGTGCTATATTTCCTGCATCTGCTGCATCTGTTTTATCACATCTCTGCATCCTTAAAGCACTGTGCAACATGTTAAAAAGGTTTCCAGCACAAAGCAATCACAACTCAGGTATACAATATCTGAATCTTTTGTCTCCTTCCTTCATGGCTCTTTTATTACACTTTTTACTGCTTCTGTATGTGAGGAACAGCTTACAAGTGCAAAAAGTTCAGTCTACCTCCTTTCCTCTCTCTGATTGAAAATCTTTGTCTCAAATTCAGGTTCAAAACATTGAACCTCACCCTAGTAAATAGTAGAGTCACCAATAGATTCAAGCTGTCATGTGGATTCCTTTGTTCCAAGAGTTTTGCTACAAGGCCTGCAGTGAAAACTATCCTGGGCCTATATTCACGCATAATTAGTGAGTGGGAGATGAAAGGACCTTGTTACCTTCTGTTCCCACATTTTTAGTGGACGGTTTTCCCTACCCATGTGGCTGCAAGATTCTCATTCCAATCTGCCCTTATCTTGATTGGGGAAAAAAATTGTTCTTGTAATGGTTTCATTATGCTAAGCTATATACCTCTTCACAGAATTAAATTAACCTCTGTCCTGTTCCGATATAATATTATCATGATTACTATTAAATTAGTTATTCTGAAGCAACTGCAGACAAGACACCAAGCCAGTCCCCCTGGCCACATTCCACAGAGCGAGCTGCAGCACACAGTTCTAGCAAAGTATTGGGAAATGCACCACTACAGCTTGGGAAGCCCAGGCTGCCTCTCCTCTCTAATTCCTTGCAGCTGCCCTTCATGCTGGTAAGCTGCTTTCTCAGGAAAGTGCTAGAGAGGAGGTCTGAAGAGGAATAGTTTTATGCTTATACGTGAGAGGATTCAGCAGTTTTGGTTTCCTCCCATGTCCCTGTTTGTGAGATGATTCTTCTGTTCTTCATGTATGAAATGGTTATAATGTTTTTTGCCTCCTTCCCTTTTTAATTTCTCCACTCTGCTGTTTAACAGGCATTGTAACTGCACCTTTAATGCAAGCATAGCTTTCAAAATCACTTACAATTTCCAACTGTCCCTTATTATATTGGTAATTTTATGATCTACTTAGTGAATAATATTTGTATGATTTTCCTATATGAAATTATTGTATATCATCTGTTGCTAAATTAAATAATCATAAATGGCTTGATACAGATAATGTTTGTTTCATTTAGAAAAAGTGTATGCCTTGTCATTAATATTATTATAGTGCTATAACTTGTACTTTTAATCTTACTCAAGTCTTAGTTTGGGCTTTCTTGGATTGAGAACAGTAAAACTCCCATTCTTTGTGTTTCAAAACTTTTTCTTAGACAACTGGCATTCTCGCCAGTTGGGCAGAGACTGAACTTTTATAAAAGGAAGCATGATGAAAAGAAATATGCTTTATAAGTGAAAAAAAACCATGTCAGAATCCTGGATGTGCAAAAATTAAGGCAAAAAATAAGTCAATATATACTTATGACAAATATATATGTATATATGTGTATGTAAAGCCAATCTCTTTTTCAAGGATAGGTAATGATTTCATGATGTGAACAGTTGACTTCATTACAATAAGACACATGATTTCATAAATTCGATACTTACTGTGGGATATTTGTTCAAATTTTAATGCTGAGAGTGTTCTGAACTTACTGTGAAGAAAAGTACCAGTTGATGATGAGAAGCAGAGCTGGGAGCACTAGATGACACCAAACCAGGCAGGTTACAGGTAGTGAAGCTGTCAAACAGTCACTAGTATATTCCATCAGACACTGTAGTACGGAAGCTTCTTGGTTGCTTTTCAGCTCTGGTGGCTTGGTACCGTTCTAGCATGGTGGATCAGACCTTTGATATGAAACCTCTGTGTCTTTGCCTTACTGGTAGAATGAAAAAATGGTATTAAAATCTGCGCATACACAAAGTACATGTAAAATGAAATCCTGTACACGCTGTGATAAATGTGAACTTTGCTTGTGGCTTTGAAAGGCCAGGATTTTACCTAGAATGTTTTAGTCTCCTTATTCTGAAACAAGAGACACATTTTTAACTTAATTTACAAAAATGCCTACCATACATCATGCTTATATGTATAGTGGTCTTACTAATCAGCTTTTCAAGAGTCAAACCTTTATAAATGAATGATTACTTTTCTATTTAGCGAGTAATAAAGTAGCAAGTAATTGTATTTTTGAGCAAAAGAAAAATGGATTTCAAGTGTGTTCTTAGGTTTTGATTTGAGTTCTTGCTCATTGTTGACATTTGTCTAAGGCCTATGATGGCATCAGTGTGATAATATAAGACACCCACAAAGACTCTAACCAGAACAGAGCTGCTTATATACATATACACCCAAACATACAGTTTTAACCCACAATGGAGCTAACCTGGGACATGACTCTTCCTTCTGCAGTTCTGATTTGTTACTTTTGACCTACAAATGTCTATTTTTAGAGGATTTTATTTAAGTAAGCATGATACATTTAAACTTCAGTGCATGGGTTCACAACAAATACCAGTTTTTAAAACTTAGACTCTATTTCTGCGTGGGGAAAAATAATTAAAACAATGTGAATTTTTAACTCTACTGTGAATACCTGGTTTCCGCTGGACTACGTTTTTAGCAGGGAACATTGCTGACACTCTGGCTTGGAAAAAGGGCTCCAGATAGTGATATAGAGGCTTCAAGAGGCAGCCACAGGCTGGAAAAATGTATGCAAGGGCTTAGGTCTCTGTAAGAGTTTATGATATCAGCCTCCAATACTGACTACATTTTATATAATATTTATTTAGTGAATATGTTAGATGAGTCATAATTTTTTTAACCAAACTTCACTGGAACTTTTATTTTTCAAACAATTGACTGTGACCCTGCAAACACTGATTCATATGCATGGCAGTGATTGAGAGCAACCACAGTATGAGAAATGAAGCATGTGCATGCGTCTGCACAGGGCCAGGGCCACAGAGGTGGGTGATCCCCTTTTCATACTTTTGACCCTAGCAAAAAAATTCCTTTTTCTTTTTTTTTCATAGCTTACTTTTCTTTCTTAATCTGTAAAGCAGTCTTTGGCTGGTGACAGCTGTGAGAATTCTGAAATCCATGATGTACCATGGGGACCTTTTCTGATTTCTGTTGCCTTGTAATACACTTAGATCACCACATGGAAAGTGAATAGCCAGAATTTTCTGTTGGTGAAAAGAAACAGAGTCATCCAGAGGAAGGAGACCCAAGAGAGCCAACCTGAGAGTCAGAGGAGAGGTTTTGTTTTGTTCCAGCAGTTCCTTTGCAATTCTGTGAGCATTTTTCCCCATACAGTTGTAGTTTTACCAGTTTACGTGGCTCCCCTGCAAACCTAGAAGGTCCTGTGGCCTATGTTCCATTTCCAGTATTTGGGAAGCCCTGTGACAAAACTACAAAACTTTCCTATTTTTACAGGAATTGAGATATTGTGGAGTCCCCAGATATGTTTCTCTGTGGTTCTAATTTGTTTTTCATCCCATAAGCATGAGTTAACAGAGTTAGTTATATTAGATGTATTTGATGTAGTCAACATTTTAGCTGGTAGGGGGAAGGGAGAGACTTTCCTGATGTTTGTAACTTACTAGAAATTTGTATTAGAAAGTGAAAACGAGACCCCACATTGATGAAACTATTTAAAATAGAAAAAATATGCTGTACAAAATTAACAATGTCTGCCTCCTATTCACAGATACACTCACATTTGAAGCAGAGAGAGGATTATGCTTTTGGACATGTTAGGATTCTATTTAGGCAAGTAAAATATTCTTGGAATAATAGACATATTAGAGTAGGTGGGCAGAGCTACACGGTTTCCTACTGAAATTGCTGGAGAAGGGTTTCTCAGATCAACGGACAAAATTTGGGAGGTAATAGTTGCTCACCAGACTCCTCTGTCTGTTTTCTGTGACAATAGCTTATATGGTTTTTTATCAGCAAAGTGCCCTTGCTCGAACTCTGATCTGTTTCTCACCTTGCAAACTATATTTGGGTAGACAGCATTGAGAGCCTCCCTGTTTACTGGACAGTTGAGGAAGGCTTGGACAGTTTCTTATCCTATCTGTCCAGATTAAATTTCTTTACTGTAGATGGAGCCAACCATGGTGGTTGAAGGTGAGAATATGATTTATCCTAAAATCCTGTATCAGCCATGCCTCCATGTAGTCTAAGAGACAAATAATATGCATGCCTCCTCTAGTTCAGTCAACAGAGAAAAGTCAGAGTCAATCCTTCCACCTGGAGGATGAGTCATTTTTGCTATCTCCTAGATATCTATTTAGAATGGGAGTCACCTGTCCAACTTCAGACATCTCTAGTTGTCTAAATCAGAGGTAATTATCCAGACTACTTTTATAATCCCACCCTAAGATCAATATCTCAAATAATTGGGGTGAATTGCCCCCTGGACGCTCCTCTCTTTCTACTGATTTGGCCCTGACTAGTGTTGGAGTAAACAACTCACTTTGAAATATTTAAACTGAGTTGAGATAAATAACACCCCTTCAGTAAGCAGTCTGAATACAGCCCTGTCTTATTTCTGTGGACTGTTGCACGCCTCTAGAATTAAGTAGAATCGACCCTACTCTAGAAATGCCTTTACTTTCTTGGATTTAAGTGCCACATTGCTCCATTTTGTTCAACATGGTACATGATCTCAGACAAGTCTGCATGCCTAGAAAAGAGAAAATCCACTGTGTAATGGAATAGTATGTAGAGTATTGCATTTTAGTCAGCAACCATATTTTCATTACCTGACACAAAAACATTGGCAATGCAGAGAACAGCACAAGTTTGAATAATGTGTGCAAAATCAGTGAGAGCACTGAAGTGTGACCTTCGACAGACATTTCTCATTGGTCTTGCTTGTGACCAGTCAGAATAGGAAATCACCACTGCAATTCATCACCATACATTTACTTTTGCAAATGGCAGGAAAGTGGAAAGCTTTGAAAGTTCTGCAAGAGCCTAGATATCGCCAGGGTTCTTAAAATGTCTGAGACGGAGGATCATCTTCAGCCTTGAACATACTAAGTATAGACAAGAGGTACATAAGCACTCAAAGATAACACCACTTCATATCAAGAGCTGCTATCTAGCCCTACAAAGGAATTTGAACAATTGCTAAGGGTTTCTAAAAGTCTGCAGTTGATTACTGCAGGACTTCAGATACCCACTCCAAATATTTATGGTCCTTCACTACAAATCAGTGGTTTAAAGACACCTAAAAATAATGCTGGAAAAACTTCTCCAAGTATCTCAGTAATAGAATTATTATTAGATTTGTTTCTGTTTTACAGATACATTCTTTGGCTCCAGCTACATGTTTCAACACTCTCTCCTTACATCAAGGGCTCTTCAGGGTTTTTTCTATGTGTGCTGAAAGACACTTCTTTACCTGAGGCTACTCTGCTAACTTCTTGGAGCACAAAATATCTGAGGGTAATTTAACCACGTGAGGCACACTCAGAAGATTTGGCAGATTGTCTCAGGCATTTGGAGTTAACCAATAATAACATCCCTGCTCCTAATCCTCCAGATTTCTTCTAAGTTCTGCTTCTATTTGTTCTTAGTGAAAAGCATGGCATTATCTTATTACAGCAATTTGATTTTCATTATCTAAGTAGGCTGCTGTGTCAGCAAAAAGCAGCAATTTGGAAAGGATGGAAAAGACTAGGAGTCATGGATGACTGAGTGATTGGTGGAGAAATAAAAGAAGATAGAAGAGGGCATGTTGAGTGATTGAGTTAGCTTGGGAAAATAAGGTGAGGTCTGTGGAAATCAGTTCAGAAATGTGGCTCTTTGTTTACGTGATTAAGTGGGGGAAACGTGCACATATAACCTGTGCTTAGATGGCACAAGTTCAACCAGAAGAGTGCTGTAAAACAGTTTGTTTAGAAGAGACTGGAGTACTGAGATGACTACATGACCCTGTCTAAAACATTCAATAAGAAACTATACCAGGTAAGAAAATGTCTACCACAAAATTCCATTTCAAAATCTGCTTTTGAGATGCAATTTTTTACCCACAAGAAGAGGCCTGGAAGGTAGGGAAAATCAATCTATAAGTTAGTAACCTTTTCTCAGTTATGCTACAGGCATACGTTTGCAAGCACAAGCTTTCAAGACATGATGTATATATGAATCATGGCATGAGCATGGAGCACAGCATGCTTTTGTTGGTATTTAATTAGCTTCAGTTTAAGTGTCTTTAATGTTTAAAATCTAAAGTATGTATTTTTCTATGTACAATCCAGTGCTCACTGAAAGCAATGGGGCTACATCTACTATAGTAAATAAGATAAATCAAGGAGTATTCTCTGGCTCCTACATCAAGCTCTGATGTTACAGCTTATGCCCATATTTCTCAGCTTTCTTCTTCCAGAAGTACAGAGTGACCAGAACAAAACTGCCTCTGGGAATGACAATCCATGGGTCTGATCCCTGAATGCTGCCCCAACAGTGTCAGGGAGAGCCAGAACCAGACTTTGAAGCATGCTTCAAAATGGGGTAGTCTTGTGCCAGTTTATTAATACAGGTACAGTCTGAGAGTCTTTTGATTGGCATCAGTAGACTACAAGTGGGTGAAAATGAGCCATCTACTGTGATGGATTATAATCCTTTGAGATTCCCAGAGCATATTGCTTACGGGTAAAAGAGACTTCCATCTTAAAAGAGAAAAAGGAATTTCAAAGCTGCTTTGGCATGTTTCCAGCTGCACTGCAACATCTGGTTGGCATTCAGAGGCTTCAGGGGCAGCTAATCCTGCTCTGATCAGGATTAACATCCCTGTTTAAAATCTACTCTTGGTGTGTCTGGTGGTGCCAGGATTTTGGCTGTTCAGAGCCGAGGGAACGAGTGCAAGAAGCAGGGCCTGTGTGATAGTCACAAAGTGTTTCCTTCCCCACTTTGTTCTCTGTGGCTTCAGTGCTTCACCTGATGAAAACAAGCAGCATAGCTTTGGAAGCCCTGTCAAATGCTCAGTAGCTACTCTAAAGGTGACTGCCTGTCTCCTCTTTACTACAGATTGATCCTGCAATTGAGAGCACTTATCAGAAAGGGATGGAGTTACTTACAGAAACTGCTTCTTCTAACTTGGGTGAGAAAGATTATATTCAGCACAGATGTATCTAAATTCCAGCTGTATTGCTTATGAAACTGGTTTCATGAAGGAAATAACATGATTTATCAGGACCGGAATTGTAACAGAACTCATAGATGATCTCCTACACAAAATTTTCTGCTGTTTTCCGTAGTTAAAGGTAAAGAAGCCAATGTCGTTGACTCAAAGTACCTCTGCTGACAGTGACTGACTGATTTCTTAAAGACCAACTCTATTGATAAACTCAGCTGTTGGAAATTATGAGACAGCACAGAATTTTGCTGTTGCCTTACAAGTACTGGAAAACCTTGTGTTTTAAGTAGATCCTCTTTGAAACTGGTGTGCTGTGGTCTTGTGAGAAGCATAGCAAGCCATAGGGCATCTTGTCCAGAGGGCTAGGAGAGTTGTTTCCTGCAGCTCTAGACCAAGGGTCAGTATGAACACATGGGGAATTGCACAAACATGTTACAGGTTGCCCCAGGTATCTTTACATTAAACACATACGATTAATTGCTTGTTATTTAACAGTATGTTCTGAACATGGGAAGCACAGTTTCTTCTTCATCCTTCCCTTTAAGATTGTATAGAAGAGCAATTACTGTTATACTTCTGCACATTGCTGTAAGATGTTGCCACGTAACTGCTGGTGAAAATTGGTTTGGCTCTGCTGGAGAGGCAATTCAAATTATAGCTCAGCTGAGTGTTTGGCATGGTGTACTCAGATGTAGATATCACCAGGCCTATCACATCCGGGTGCAGTTTTTGCATACTTGCATGCAGTATTTACATATTAAAGTACAGTATTTACATGTTCTTTATTTTGGATGTAGATGCTTTTGACAAATAGAGGAAACACTTCAAACTGTGTCTTTATTTTTGTTTCCTACGTCTCAGATTTTCCAGAAAAATAAGTTGCTACATCCCCCTCTTTCATCCCCAAAAAAGAGCAGGAAAGCAAGTGGCTTTCCTGCAGCAGCTGTTGCACCTGCTGTTTACATTGAAGTTGGACCACAGTGAGGCTCCTTTTCTGGTCCACAACATTTCCTCTAGCAGTCAAAGCCAACACATCAAAGTGAAAGCTCTAAAGGAGAAAAACAATGTGACCTATTGTTCCAAGAAAACAAAATAAATCATTTGTAGGAAAGGAGTAAAAGCTCCTAACTGGACTTTTAAAACATTAATATTGGGAAAAAGACTGCAAAGCAAAATGTAACGTGTGGTTGTGACGATGGTAGATGCTACAGTTTCTAGAATTTGACTGTACTGTCACTTGATATGTTCTAACAATAGAAACAATGCATACAATGCATGCCACGATTCTTTGGAGGTACACATCAAAACTCTAGATAAAAGCCAGGGTTGAACCCTCTCATTTGCTGCAGTTGTCAGTTTTGAAAAGTCCCAAATTCTGAAATTCCTCAGCCTGTTGAGGTTTGGACAGGTTCTTGTACTCATATTGTTTCTTCTCTTGTTCTTCCTTTCTGTTGTTTGTTATTTTTACGATGGAAATACCTTAAGGTTCCCACTGAGGGCCCCATTGTGCTAGACAATTATGCTGCACAAAGAGGTTATGATGTAAATAGAAAAACCAGTGTGTGGCAGAGGAAACAGAGTATAGGATCGACTTGCCTGTAGTCTGCTGAAAGGTCAGAGACAGAGGTGGTCAGAACCCTGACTTTTAGTAATGGAGGAAACCAAATGAAGATGTTATGTTGTTTCACCTGATGAAAAGGATCCAATTTTTTCAAAAGCTTAAAATACAACTTGCTCTGCTGTAAGGATGAGGTATAGAAACATATACCTGATTGCCAGCCAGGTTTTCTTAAGAAACTAAATGCAGTCTGGAAGATTGCCTGCCATATTATCCAGAGGCACTAGGGTTACCTCTCCTCTTGGCATAATCATATCAGTTTTGACCTTGTGACCTATATACAGGTACCTTCAACTTTCTTCCGGTGGTATTGCTGCAGTCATGCAGCTGTGAAATGGTGAACCTCATTTCCTGTTATCCCAGTTTAGAGTTCTGACCAGAAAACTGAAAGCACAGAAATCAAAGGCTAGTCCCTGCTTGGGCAGCCCTACCACGAGAGAAAAGGAAAAAGCAGAAAATTCTGTCTAAAACTAGAGCTTCTCTGTCAGTTTGCTTGAAAGACTCTGGAATAGCAGATGCAGATTGGTGTACCCAGCTGAAATAAAAGCAAGCACAGTTGTTTCATAAGAAATGCAAATCCAGAACTTGACTCAGTTTCTTCTTATTGTAATGGAAGTCCAGATGAAATTAATGAAACCTACTACAAATTTAATGAAGTAAATGAAAAAATCCCACTGCCTTGGTTTAATGACTTCCACACAAAACCCTAAAGGGTTTAGTATATTCTGCCTATTGGGTTCACAGAACTTCACCAGGTTCTTGTAATACTAACAGGTTGAAAAGCTGTGTCTCATGTTCTCAGTTAATGCCCTGAACAAACACCGAAAATTGAAGAACTTTGGACTGGTCAAGAGGTAAAAGCACAGTTTATAGAGTTCAGTGTAGAGATAACTACACTGAACTTTGATGGCCATTGAGAGGTAGAGGGTCAGAGGTCTCAACCCATTGCTTTTCCTCTACAGTCACAGGCAAAACCATGAGCAAGGTGAAAGCTGACAATTCTTAAAGGCCAGGTATATAAAATCCTACAGTGCACTAGCCTGATAAAAAACTCCTGTAAAGAGGCCCCCATTTCTGCTACTTGGCTGCATTTGATCACCTTGTGATTTAGGAGCATCTTTCTCAGGCTATGTCTTATTCTCAACAAAGCTACAAATCCTACTCTGTTTGCCTTCATTAACGTGAAGAATCATTACCAAATGCTTTAGAACTACTTATACTGCTAGATCATGTCTCTTGCCATCAAATAGTAAAGCTATCTTCTTTCATAATGCAACATATATTTGTGTAATTAGAGCATGATCTCTTGTAGCTGACAGCATAAAACTATAACTAAATCCTATCTGACCCTCGTGTGGTCAGGCATATTTTAGTATCTAAGAACTGCAAAAGGCTTTGAGGGTCCACACATAGTATTTTTGCTCTATGTATACAGTGTTAGTACAGACAGGGGTAGGTGCTGTCTGTGGCTAAGGCTGTACACAAACATACCTATTGAAGCTGAAATACAGAAATTATTTCTAAGGCACACAGTCACAGATGGGTGCTCAATTCCCTTTGATTTTCATTGAGGCTTAGGTACTACTCTACGCTTTCTTCTAGTTTCCTTCTACCTTCCATACAACCTAAGATGCAAGGATTATTGACCTTGTTCTGTTTTCACAGACCAAACAAAGGCATCAGGAAAAGCTTATTGAAAAAAAAATTAGAATTAGAAAAAAATAATCTTTACCAGTGAACACCTTAAAAGAAACCTGAGGAAAGACAGATGAATTCTGATGAATCCGGCTGAAGTGCCTTAAGGTATTACTGCCCTGCTGTCGTCTGTCACTCTTGCAGCAGCTGCCTTTGTCTTCAGAGAGTTGGCAAAAGGGGATGAGGACCAATGTGCTGGCTGGTCCATCACAGGGGTGAGCACATTAACAGAGCATATCTTCGTGGCAAAATGGGTTTACATCTTTTTGCTCTGCTGGCCCATTGCCAGGCAGCAATGCCAGCAGACAGGCAGCCACGAACAGCTGAGCTACCAATATTGCCAGCTGTGGATCCTTCCTTCCTCCCTTCCTTCCTCCCTTCCTTCCTCCCTTCCTTCCTTCCTTCCTTCCTCCCTCCCTCCCTCCCTTCCTTCCTTCCTTCCTTCCTTCCTTCCCTCCTTCCCCTTTTTTCTTTTTTCCTTCCCTTTCTTTATCTCCCTCTTTCACCCCTTTTCTCTTACATTTCTCTCTATCTCACCTTTCTTTCTTCACTGCAATACAAGAGTTAGATCTCAATAGGAAATCCGCCTCCAAGCTCCCTCCCAGACAATTAAGAATTTGTTCCCCCTCCCCCACAACCTCTTTTTGTTTTGTTTTGTTATTGTCAGCTGGTCTCTTGGATTAGAGTTTGCAGCTCTCTCTGGGCTCAGGAAAGCTTGGTAGCTTGGCAGGATTTCTTGCCAGATCACTGATTCTAATGTGAGTGCCAGAATCCTGCAGTTTGCATAATGCTAATTTGCTTTTCAGCCCCAGTTGCCAACTCACATGCTGCTTAGCATATCAAGTAGCAGAAGGAATACCATGTGCTCTACCCGGAGCGGGGAGGAGAGTAATTGGATAGATACCCACTACCTGAAATTGAAACTAATCTAACCAACCCTGAGTATAAACCTTAATGCACTATTGATCTTCTGGTAAGAGGTCATTAGACTGAAACTGTTTCAAGCCAATTAGTTCCCTTTTCTCAAAGCTCTGATTGCGGAGTTTTCACTGGCATAATAAGGTTACAAATACTGCTGCAATTATGTCAATATTCATTCACTTAGACCTAGATCCTGCCACCCTTACTCATTGTAAGGGTAGTAGAACTGGACTTTAATGCTCGTGTTAATGAAATGCTGGACATGTCAGGGTGGGGTGATACTGAAAGATATCACCACACCTAAGGGATGTTGCCAGTCATTTGGCTAAACGCCAAGTACTTTCAGTCGACTAGGCGTGGGGCTATCTCACTGTATTACCACATGCTGAAGTGTCTTACTGCAATACTAGTTCTTTCAAAGCAAAACAAAACTAGACTGCCTAAAAAACCCCATCACCATTACCTCTGTTTTCATTACAAGCTGCACACACAGTCTGATACTAATATAGCTGCAGCATGAGTCCAAAAAGGTGGGACCCTTCTAAACAGGTTGTCCAGGCTCTCTCTCCAGTAAACAGCAGGAAATGAGTACCTCTGAAGAAAGATTGATCCTTCCTGCATGAGACACCTGTCTGAGGCAGGGTAAGTTGGACTGTGCTCTGAAGGTACTGGAATCTCTTCTTCTGCTGAAGGGCAAGAGGCTCTGCACCGGATCCTTGCAGTTAGGTGAAGTTTTTCTAATTGTGCCTCACACTTGGTGACACAAACAGAGCCTGGTTCGCTGTGACTGAACGCTTGGTCACAGACAGGGACTACGGGTCACAAGCCTTGTGCCAATCAGCAGATGCAACACTCTCAACCCCTTAGGACAGGGACCATGTCTGTGAGACACACCTCTTGACAGCTTCTAAGCAGCAATGAATAACAGGGGTGCTGTGAGGACTGGCTTTGATTTTCTCTGTTTCGTCAGCAGGAAAGCAAGTGCCCTAGTCCAACATCCTGTGCAGACACCCTCCTGAGAATACAGCTCACAGATACTTGGTGAGAAGCTTGCTGCTGACATTGTCCCAACACCCAGCAAGTGGCATGTGGGAAGGGCTTCATAGGGTGCTGAGCACACAGTCTCTAATCTAGGTGTGGAGGTTAGAGGAGAATTGAGTAAGGAACTTACAATGAAGGCTATGAAAGAAACCGGCTGAGTAAGACACAAAGAAGAATTAATGGCCAAATAATATTGCTTTAATTTCTTGGTCTTCTATGCTTAGATTGGTTTTGTTTGGAAAGTGTAGAGGTGAAATTCTCCAAAATTTTTCTTTCTACTTTGTCTTATCCAATATTTTCCCGTGTGCTCCTCTCCGTTTCAATAAAGCTCCAAATGTGTGGAAGGATGGGGACTAGAGAGATTTGTTATGCCTCCGTCAAAGCAACAGCAAAACACTTCTCACTAAAGCACTAACTCTATAGAAAGGCTCACTCTCTAGGAAAGGATCCTTTAGTAAAGGACTGTATCAAAAGATTGGGCTTATCCTCTGGGCAGATCCTTCTTGCCGTTTTGGCTTGATCACTTGGGTTTGGAGGACCACAGGAAGACTAAAAATTGTAACCTCTGACAGACCAATGAAAGGGGAGTATTCTTAGGACTTTTGAGGCCTGAGAAAAATGTCAAAATCTATCCATTTGCTACTGTATTATCAATGTGCACTTGCTGTCTCATGGGACATGTCTGTTGAAATCAAACTAAAGGTGTGAGTTGCTCCCACTGTTGAGGACTTCATTGGAGGAACACTGTAATGGGAAACCAGGAATCACTGCCTATTTTTGCCTATTTAAGGAGTGTGGTAGATGTATATGAAAAATACATTAGATTTACAGCATGATATAGTTTTAAATAATTCTAGAAGATGGGGCCCCAAAATTTCTGGTTTTCAAGCAGTTGGCTTCATTGGTATGTCTGGATTTACTGTGCCTCCTCAGGTAGTGCAATAATGCATATGCTTAAGGGATTACATGATAGGAGAGTTAGATCACACAAAAGAACCTGCCCAGCAGCTGGGTCTCAGGGTTGAAAAGTCTTGTAGAAAGTGTTTTGGTGTGGGAAAGTATGGGACCAATGATAAACTTTTAGAAATCTCTGTGGTTAGTTCTGTTCCTTATGAGTGTGAGGTTAAGAGGAAAAGAAACCCCATTATGAACAGATGATTTCTCAGGAATTTTTCTCAAAGGAAACAGTCATAGTAAAGCTGCATTTCCTCTCTGTAAGCATGCATACACTTCTTCTCTTTAGAATCTCTGACTGTTCAGCTGAAGAGGGTGGCAATTGCCCACCCCAGTGATTCAGCATTCTAGGAATTTCCCCAAAGTGATTTGAGTTGAGCTTTGGTTTCTGCCAGCCTTTCCCAGCTTTAAAAATGTCCTTCTTCCTGAAGTGGACAAATGTCTTTGCTTTCCTAATTGAAAGACATTCAACTAACACCAATGATAAAAAGTGATTGTCTGATGTATGTAAATATGATTTTATGAGAGAGCTAAAAATGCTACTTTTATTCCCTGAAGAAGATATTACTTTCCTACTATATTTTACATATTTGTGGTAAATATATAGAGTACAGTACTAGGTTACGAGTTATTGTATTGTAGCTTTACAACCAAGAAAACTAATCAGTTTAACAGAGCCAGAATATAAACACAGGAAAGAAAGCAGCTCAAAAGTGGAAATTAATGAAAAGGAGAGGGTAATTACAGTAAAAAATATGAGTGAGTGAATTGTGATTGATTAAATCGGTCAGGCAAGCATTGCAGTGTTGACCATTCTCTGTTGCCATCGTAAATACTTTTTTGTGTTCTACTTTCCTTGTAGTATCCCCAAGATATCTGCCACTCTAGTAATTAAATAGTGATTGTTTTCCTTTTCTGTTTAGCTGTCTAACATTTTTCCTAAGTGTGCATGTTACAACTCAGGCTCGGTAGGTAGTGGAAGCTAAAATAGTATGTGCAACATTTTTCCTTTTTCCCTTGATTTTCAGGCTTGCTGGGTCTCATGTGTACACATGTGTATGCATGTGTATGGCTAGCCTCTGGTACAAATTAAAGTGGCCACAAAGAAGGACACAAAAGGCACTTAGCCAAGATGAAGTATCTGTCCCCATTGTTTCCTCGGGGTGTTGGATCCAACATCCTTTGACTCATAATATATGTAATTAAAAAAAAATAAATCCTAACAACTTGGAATTAAAACTATTGTTGTTGCTAGAAATTGAATGCGCAAGGAACGAGAGAATGGGTGTCTAATCTGTTACGATTACTTTTCAGGATATTATAAACTTTGCTTCTACTGAACCCAACAGGAGAATTCCCAGTGACATCAGTGATGCACATATGGGTTCACAACCCTTACTCAGGGTAGGTTCCTGTGTCAATTGGTAGCTATGAATAAGCAGAGAAATCCTACTGGAATGAAAAAAAAAATACTTTCCAAAGATTGTAATCAGTGTGAGCAATCTCAGTAAAGTTCTAATGACTGTTGTTAACAAACTGAGTTTTATTAAGTTTCCTGTAAAAGAATGTGCTGGGGGGGGTGGAGAGTGGAGGAAGGGGGAGAAGCAGGGGGGTAATTGTCATTCCAGTGAATCAGCTACTATGGGAATTTCCAAAAGGTGTGGTTAGCTCAGGAAAACTATAGCATTTGCCACATTTTTCCTTCCTAAGGCGAATCTTTCTAATTCAAATTAATTAGCAACCATTTAATTTTGAATCTAGAGTTAATATGGTTGATTAAGCCCTATTATTAATAAATCCACCAAAGGCACAGACAATGGCAACAACTATGGAAAAAGGCTAGGTATTAGGTAGAATCAATTTATTATAAATTCTGACATTTAACAGACAGTTCAACACTCCAAATTTATCCAGCAAGGAAATAAGACTATCCAGATCATGGGTAGAAGATGAAGCCAGCATATCCGTAACATGAGGGTGCCACCAGACAGCAGAGAGAACACAGAAAAGTGACTGGCTGGTTGAGTCCCCACAGTGAGCACCACTTAGGAAAAGAAAATTTAAGGAACTAGTTGTATGGAAGACATGCAAAGAGCAAACCAAAATACCCAGAGATTGCAGGGACTTGTCCACCTCCTAAGCAGGAAAGATCCTTACAAAAATAGAAGTTTTTTTCTTTCTGCTGCTAATATCTCATTTTTAAGAAAGGAATTGTCTTCAGAAATGCAGCATGAGCAACATTTTAAGTACTAGCCATATATATTTGACTAAGAAACTACTATTGTTTGTGTCCAAGAAATATGGCAAATTCTTCCCAGCTGTATTATTGTATTATAATAATTTTCCATTACAGAGGTGACTGTAGCTCCAAGCCAGAGCACATAAAGTAACCAAGATTTGACTCTCCAGGCTTTGCCATGCACAATGCTAAGCACCTCATGCATGATGCTGACGTCTCTCCATACTTATAGACTTCCCTGGGAGTTGAAGGCCCTCAATACTGCCTGGGAGGAAGAGATCTGTGTGTGGCAGAAAATGTTAGCGTATTAGGAAAGTAAATGGAGATGATTTAATGATGAGACTACTGCTTCTCATGCTGACCGTCATTGTTTCCTTGTGTTCCCTCATCAGTCGGCATCTATTTGGTGTCCCATGGTGAGTGTGGAATACGAGCTCTCTGGGGCAAGTGCTGGCCTTGGGCATGGTGGTCACACGGAGCAACAGCCAGGTGCCTCAGTCACAGCAACCACGAGCTTCTGCAGTCACGCAATGGTAGCTTCCCTCCTTCATGTGACTGCTCAGCCTGTTTACATCTGTCAAGCCTTTTATAAAAGCTGTGCTGCTAGCAAGGGCTGTTTTCAGACTGTTGGTTTTCTTTTGGTTGCTTTTTTTTTTTTTTTTTTTTAATTGTTTTGAAGGCTCTTTTTAGTTAAAAAGTGTTTGCCACCACAGTTAAGACATGGACTGGATTAAAGTTCAAAACCAGCTCACGTCAGCAAGTGGATGGAAATTGTTACCATCTGACAGCTGGTGGCCTGGAAGGAAAATGTAAAAGTCACTGTATGAAGGATTGGTTCAGGACAGTGCCACAAGAAGTGGCATGGCTTTTATATCCTGGGAGCACAGCTCTCTGTTCTGCCTGAGCTGTGCTCAGGGGAGGGGGCATGAAGATTACTGAAACTTGCTGCACCTCTCTGGCTGCAAGTGCCAGGCTTTACAACCTGTTAAACCTGTGCAAGAGAAGCTGTAGTTTGTGCCACTGATGATATTTGGCAAGATTGTAGAATGGCAGGCCTGGTTCAGGTCACCAAGATTCCTTCGCTGCCTTTCAACCCCCTAAGTCTTTCTCCAAGCCCTTGTCTCACCAACTCCAACTAGCAAAATACTTAATTAATGAGGAAAAAAATATTTTATTTTCACCTCTGTCTGCTTTAATAATGGGACAGTTATATTATTTGGTATAAGAATATCATGACTAAGTGCCAGAATGTCTCATACTAACCAGGGTGCCTTTAAATATGAGTTGGACTCCACTATAGAGTGTACAGTACAGAGAAGACAGACCAGGCAAAGGTTGCAGAATTAACTGACCCACCTGAGGACACCCAAAGAATAAATGACAACACTAGGAATGGCACTGAGATTACACATCGCACAATGCAGATGCATCTCTGCTGGCTCCAACAATGTCAGCCAAAGAAATGACTACCTTGAATGTCTAATGTGCCAGTGGGTCCTGCTGCCATCCAGAGACCCTCCAACAGGCTGGAGAAATGGGCTGGCAGGAATCTCATGAAGTTCAACAAGGGGAATTGTGAAGTCCTACACCTGGAAAGGAATAGTCCAGGTTTTTCTCATGCACCAGTACATGATGGGAGCTGACAAGCCGGAAAAGGGCTTTGCAGAGGAGGACTTGGAGGTCCTGATGGACACCAAGTTGAACATGAGCCAGAAAAAAATGTGAACTCCATCCTGGGCTGCACTAGCAGAATTGTCCAGAAGGTTGAGGGAGGTGATCCTTCTCTCCATTCAGCACTGCTGAGGCTACACCCAGAGTACTATTTCCAATTCTGGAATCCTCAGTACCAGAGAGAGAAGGGCATACTAGAGAGAGGCCAGCAAAGAGCCACTAAGATGATTAAGGGTCTGAAGCAAGAAAAGGCAAAGGTACAAACAACACAACTTTGCTGCTACTAAAGACTTCTTTAAACAAAAGTGAGGGTTAGAGCAGCTCTGCTGTAAGGAAAGGCTGAGACACCTGTAACTGTTCAGTCTGGGGAAGAGAAGGCTTAGGAGGATCTTATCAACATATATAAATACCTGAAACAAGGGTGCAAAGAAGACAGTCAGACTCATTTCAATGACAAGGCACAAGCAACAGGCACAAATAGAAACCCGGAAGGTTCTGTCTCAACATTAGGAAGCACCTTTTTATTGTTGGGGTAACTAAGTACTGGCCCAAGTGGTCCAGAAAGTCTGTGGAACACCCCTCTTTGGCAACATTCAAGAGCCATCTTGACATGGTCCTGGGCAACCTTGTTCTAGATGACCCTCCTTGATCAAGAGGTTGGACCAAATAAATCCTTATATGTCTTCCAACATCGGCTATGCTGTGATTCTCTGTTTCTGCGAAGGCACACTCAGAAACTCTGCAGCACATTTCCCACTGCCAGGAAACATTGCTACCTTCCCAAAATGTACAGTCCAGCTTCAGATGTGAAGACCTCCCTGTGAATATCAACAACAGTGAACTATGTTATCTTAAACAGCAATTTTTTATTGATCAAGGTTGTTTTCACTGAAACATTTTAAGCTTCTGAAGAGGCTGACAGGCTAAGAGGTGACTTCTGGAGGGAGGATGTTGGCTAGTGCCCAGGGCTAGGCTGGATCCAGGTATCTGTTACCTCTGCACCCAGTGCAGTTGCATTAGAAAGGCGTATATGGGCTCAGTGCCCTCATCTCTGAGCTGCTGTGTTAATTAAGTTCTAGGAAACAGAAACCTGAAGAAAAAAAAGAGCCAACAAACCATTGCAAAACTCAAAACATTTCCAAATAAGCTAAGGAAAATAAAGTTCAAGACAATAAACTGTAGTGACAGCATTTACTCCTGAATTAAAACCTTTGGGGATGGAATGGGTCAAATAAATCATTACCTCTGGCTTCCTTACTGCAAAGGATGTGTTGAAAAGTTCAAGAGTGAAGGTACAGGCAGACTGCTTATGTAATCAGGCAGATTACATGAAGTTAGAAAGCACATCCATATATTTCAGGAGGAAATATGTTTTTTTGAAGGAAAAGAGATGCACACAATAATCGAGAAAGACACTTCATACTGGATGAACCCCAAAATAAAGTTTGGGTGGAATCCAGGTCACCTTTTAATGATGGAATAAGAAATACCGTAGTCTGTTGAATCTGGTAACTGGCACATAGGGCTACTGTTTCATCATTACTGTCCAGGTTCTGTCCCCAAGTTTCTACAGGGTACCCATTTACCTGAGTGATGTTTACATTGAAAAAAGAAATACCTGGGTTTTGTGTGTGATCCACTGTTACAGAGGTTTTTATTCTGCATTATTTACATATTTTGTGATACATAGTATTTTAAAAAGCAGATTTCAGAATCTTAATCCTAAAGCAGACATAGCTTGTTGTGAGGCTTTTTTAATGAGAAGGAATAAAAACACCTGTCATCTTTCCCTTTGTATTTTAAATAATAAATTAATAATAATTACAGGTTATCTTGCCCACCTTAGGCTACCCTACCTTCTGCAAAACCTAATATGTATTTTCAAGATTTGTGTCAGTGTCAATCAGCAACACTAGATAGGAAAGGCAGGTTTGTTGTCCACAAAAAAAAAAAAAAA
>VYXB01006196.1:0-36964 GCA_013397135.1 Pachyramphus minor
GATAGAATAAAAATTTCTGCCCCTCAAATGGGTGGTCAGGCATTGGAACAGGTTGCCCAGGGCCATGGTGGAGTCACCATCCCTGAAGGTGTTCAAAAAACCTGTGGCTGTAGCACTCAGGGACATGGTTTAGTGGTGAACATGATGGTGGTGCTGGGTTGAGGGTTGGATTTTATGATCTTAGGGGTCTTTTCCAACCTTAATGATTCTCTGATTTCACAAATCAGTCATTGCATGGTTGAGGGCAGTGGTGTTGTGTTCACTCCTTGGCCCTCTCATTGACTGGTATGGACGAATCTGTCAAGATTGAGAAAACAAAAGCTTTCCAAAAAGAGTTCCTTTGAACAGAAAATGCAGACAACCTGCTGATGCCAATGGAAAAGTTGCTTTAATGTTGTTATCCCTTCCAGAACTTGTGCTGTCATGTTTGAGGGGGGTCACAGCTTGCCAGTGTTAAGCTCCATGGTTTCTCAGGGTTATCACACACAAAAGGAAGGTGGGCACGCTGATTTGGAAACAAAATGGTTGGTATCTGCAGATCGGTTTTTTCCATGTGCCAGAGCTGAAAACAAATCCAGAGGCATTTTTCAACAGTTGGGCCCATAAATTTTCAGTTTGTGCAAACCACAGGGGATTGTGAGAGACTCTAGATTAACTTTGAAAACTTGGCATATGAGATTTGGCTTGCATAATTTTAAAGGTAATGTGTGCTGGCAACAACAATCCAAACTTCTCATGCTGCTGAGTTTTAAACTTTCCCGTTCCTCTGAGAAAAAGAAATTCTCATTGTCACTGGTAAACTAGCAAAGTGAAAATCTCTCCAGAATACATCTACAGTAGGAAAAAACCAAAAAATTAGATCTTCAATTCATTAGGGAATGTAAAGCAATGCAGAGAAAGTTAAGATTTTATTGTCAGTGACAGTCACAAGCCTTTGTTTGGAACGTGAAATTCACGCTAAAAAATACAGAAATAGTTCTGCAAAGGTAATGTTGTGTTTTGAATTGCCTGTGAGCACCTCCTGCAAGCCCTGTCTTATGTGGAAAGAAAGAAAAAAAATATCGGCCTGTATTACAAGAATCAGTCATAATTCAGTGTAATTGATGGCAGGCAAAATAAGATAAATTGAAGAAGCATTTTATTATAGTGCACATAGTCAATCTGTGAAGCTGGTACCCATATAGGGTGAGAGCTGAACATTATAGCTGAGTATTACTGCTGTTCTTTGGCTAAGACTAGAGTAATTTTTATGCCCAGTAATAATATTCATAGTCATGTCTATGAAGACATATAGAGAAACAAATTGAGTGTAGGTGAATGCAGAATTTAGTAGAATGAATTGAATAGAAGCTGTTTATCACGAGTATAAGCAAATACATTTTTCCCATCTTTCTCTAGAGGAAACATAACACAAGTTGTCATCACCACTGAGCTGTTTCTCCCTACCCCCACCCTTTTATTCTGTTCTCACCAATTTTCCCCCATCTCTCTACCCTCCAAAAAGGAGATTGTTTCTCAGAAAAGCTCCATATGTGTCCTGTGGTTGCAAGTGTTTCGTGCTGTCAAAAATGTAGTTGTTCCTTGAGCTGTGTGAACAACGACAAGGATCATTTCATTTTTATCTGGTTGTTTTATTTTACTTCACACTAAAAATATCTAAAGGCAAAAAGAAAAATCGTCTTTCTGAATGGGTTTATGGAGGTTGGGCTTTTGCTGCAGTAAGATCTGTCTGATTGATGAACTTGTTGCCATTCTCATAGCTGGAGTAGATTAACTTTTGCACCTTCCTAAGGATTCCTTATTTTAGCAGTGAAACATGTATGTTCAGTTGTGAAACCACATGGTTCTAAACTGCTGAGGTTGGGCTTTGAAATGGGTGAGGATCAAGAGCTTTCAGAATTGATGCCTTCCTGTAGACCTGCAGCTCAGGATCTTGTTTGCTCTTCCACAGGCAGTGGGGAGCCCTGGAGAGGATTGCTCAGAGATCCAGGGAGCTGTGCCTGATTTTAGTGTACTGTTAACTTCTAAACAATCCTTGCAGCATGAAGTGAAGAACCAGTAGCATTAGCTGCCCTTCAGCAGGGCTGTATGTAGGAATGGCTCATATGGGGAGATGATTTCTCACTACTTTGACTTGCTTTGTATTTCCAGAGCAGGCAGCAGTGATGAGCAGTGAATTCATCAGCAAACTTCACTTGACTCTGTATCACACACCCATAGTAACCCAAACACAGGGGTGAACCCAGTCTTTCTTCCAAAAATCCCAGGAATAACAGAATAAAACTGAATAAAACATTCAACTGAACAAGGGGCTGGTGAAGCACCCACTAAATGCTGAATGGGTAAGTGTGCTGACTCGGTCACTGAGCAGTGACCTCCCTTCCAAAGGGAAGCAGGAATGTTTGTGTCAGGGAAAACTGGGTACTGTACAGCTTCACTGAGCAAGTTCTTACTTTGTAGTGGTGAATTATTACACAAATACTGAAATACTGTAGTTCTCTAAAAGAAATCAAACATAGCAAAATGTGTGAGTAAATAACACGCCTGTGTTATTCATGATGCATTGTAACTTCAGTGAATCATTCAGTGTGAACAGCAGAGAACCACAGTGTGGGTTAGGTTGGGAAAGACCAGCCCAGTCCAGCTGTACCCCCAGCACTGCCAAGGCCACCACTAAACAAGATTCCCAAGTGCCACATTTATAAGTCATCCCCCACAGATGCTGACTCCACCACTGCAGCCAGTTCTGGTGATGGGCAACTGCTTGGGAGAAAGAATTTTCCTAATCACCAAGAATAATAAACTTAAGATATGATAGAAGAATGTGGGGGAAAAAGCTGAAGAATTCTGTAGACCTTTACTATAGTTAATAGTGTGGATTAATAATTATTCTAAAATATCATTAAATGTGGACTGCAGAACTAAATGTACAGAAAATTAACATTTCAAGGATAGCAGTGTGAAATATAGTTAAACTGAGCTTGTGACTGCACATTGAAACATGGAAAATAACATGTAACAAAATGGAGTCTACTGTACTTTAGTATTTAGTACCACTAATCATCATATTTCTAGAGTTTAAATTGTATTGAGCAGTAACTATGGAGTAAATACATATTTAAACTCAATTCACTTTGGGACAAGCTTTGACTAAGAAATCTTTAAGCTTGAGATAAATTGAGCATCTGAGTGCTTCCTGCAGTGCTAAGAAAGTCATCATTTTGTTTGACTAAATGTCAATTCTTTTCGAAGGATTGTAATGGTTTGAAGTTGAAGTCACAAAATTATGAGAAAGTGATTAAAAGATTTGCTGTCATCAGATCAAAATTTAGAGAAATGCTTTAAGCTTGAGGAAAACATTTTCAGGTCAATGATCAGGGTAAGGGTTGAATATTTTTCTATTCAAGTACAATTAGTACTTATGAACTATTAATTCAATCAATCTGTTTGTTGTGTATTAATTTGAAGAATTACATGGAAACACACACATTTCCTGCTTCACATAACGTGAAGGCCACTGAAAAGAGGGTACCTGTCTAGGAAGATACCTCAGAAAAGAACAAAGCCCATGTAAACTTTTCTAGTCCTACACCAAAATTAAAGAAATGGAGTGGGCTGTGAGAAGTCCCCAGTAGACACATGTCCCATCAAATAACTCTTAGCCTTTCTTTTCCCCTTTTTCCCCCTCCAGTAGAGCCATGCTAGCCTCAGCCCTCAGACCTTGTGTGGCTTCTCTCTGTTCTCATGGCCAAGGTCATTTGAAGATGTACCAGGCAGCACCAAAAATGGGGAGATGGCAGCAACCACTGCACCTTCACACACACAGGAGCCCCACTGGTTTGTAACTCAGATAGCTAAAGCAGTCTTTTTTCTTGCAGAAATATCTCAATGTTGTGATCTTTAATTTGGAATAGAGCCTCGATGTCTTCTTTGCTTTGGTTGAAAACATTTTGGGGTCTCATGTATTGCTCTCTGGAGCAGGAAACCCTCCATCCACTCCTGCAGCCAAAAGGCAGGAGTGAGGGAGCACCAGGAATCCACGCTGCTGGAAATGAGGGAGGGAGCTCTGTGTGCTTGACCAGGCACTTCCAAGCTGAGATCAGGGATTCTTCCTCCTGCACTGAGTTGTCAGCCTGTTTCTATGGTGATCTCAAAGACACTGATGGATTTGCTGTGGTTATGTAACATGTTCCAAAAAACAAAATAAATCCACCAGGACCTTTGAATGCTGCCAGTAGGTTTGGGTGGAGTCTGGACATTAGGACAGGCAATGGGTGTCCCCTGCTGAAATGCACTTTCAGGATTAAACAGAGAGGAAGGTGATGTGTCTGCTCTCACCAGGTAGAGGTGTCAGCTGGTGACTGCTGTCTCTGGGCCCATCAGCTCTAACATGTCCTGCTGAAGGCTTGGCTGCCAATATGCATGGAGATTTTTGGGACAGTTCAGCTCATGCACACTGTCTCTGATGGATATGAACCACTGAGAGCATAATCCCTGGGCACCCCATTTAACCTGGCTCTCTGAATCTGGTTTGCTTTCTGGTTCCACAGAGTTGCTCCCTAGTCAAACTGATTACACTCCAGTGTTTGCCTTTCCCTTTTCCTTCCCCTTTCCCCTGTACTTGGGGCACTTCTTTTAAACCATGCTCTCCTTCCTCCACCTCCCTGCCTGCACATACACACCATCTGCCATTCCTGGGTTTATTTGGTTCCATGGAAATGTCATCTCTCTTTTTGAGCAGATGGACCTCTGTGATTCAGGTGGGTGCTGCTCTGAGTTAAATGCCAGGGAGGAGGATGGTGCTGAGCAGCCCTGGGGATGAGGCAGTGTCCTGGTGTGTGGCAATCCATCCACACAGACCAGTGCCACCAAAGGGGACACTTTGCACAGTCCCTTTTTCTCCTGTTGGTAACCCTCTGTCTCTCTTATCCCAGTAGTGACAGAGGAAAAGCTCTGAGAATTCAAACCATCAGTAGTTGTTTCTGTGATCTAAATAGCAGGCTAAGTGTTGGGATGTTTTGTTGTCTTTGATGTCCTCTGCCTCCAAAAATCTTGCTTGCTCTGCGTGTTGCCCTGAAAACATATATTTAAAAATATTTTTGATACATATTAAAATATAGATAATGAAAATATGGATCAGTCAGTGGTTGTCATGGCATATACTTGCCACACTTAAGTGAGCAGTGTGGGGTATTACTGGGTTTAGCTGTAGTTAGAACTATCTACTATCTACTGCTATCCAACTACTGATGGGTGTTCTTAAATTGAATGACCCATGTTTTGAAAGGAGAATAAAGCAAGATCTGAGGAAATACAGATGGACAGATGAGACAGGCATATATCTCCTTAACATATAGACCTGCCAAGGTCTCCATGAATATCTCATTGGATTAGATGGCCAATAACTTTACTACATCCAGCTGCTTTGTGTTCTTGCTTTCTTGGCAAATGCTGTATTCAGAATAGTAATGGTATTCCTGCTCTTTTCTCTAGTTGCCCCACCCAACCTGTCCCTGAACACTTTCANCTTCTTCCTTACATGTAATTTAGACACACCTTTAGTACTCTTTAACCAAAACTCAAGACTGTTGTTTCCAATAGCACTGTATGGCTGCCATGATGTGCCATCAGAATTTAACCTTGTAAATTACCCAGTTTTGTACATTTAATGGAATAATCTTTTCTCTAGTTGCCCCATCCAACCTGTCCCTGAACACTTTCAGGAATGGAACAGCCATGGCTTCTCTGGGCAACCTGTACCAGGGCCTTCCCACCCTCACAGGGAAGAATTTCTTCCTCATGTCCAATCTAAACTATGCCCTCTTTCATAGTTTAAAGCCGAAACACGCTGTACCTCTGATCCAAAAGGATAATAAATGCAGAGCCAGAAAACCACTTTGTATTCCACATCACCTGCACTAAATACACAGCCTTAAATTAGCCTCCACTCAGTAGAAGCAAAACTTTGCTAAAGGATTGTTCATCCCCCATAAAAATTGTTCTCTCCATGTCAGGGGAGTTGAGTCACCCTTTCCATTCAGCAGAGAGCAAGTCTGAGTAGTTTTGACTGAGTGCTTAATTTACAGATGGCTGAAGTAAGACAGAGTGGATCTGCTCCTGGAAAGGAGTAAAATTCCTATAAATATGCAGTTGAACCCTCAGGTGCCTGTTCCTGGGAGAGTGCTGACCCATGATGGTGACTGGGGGCTGTTAAAGAAGGGAAAGTCACTCTGGCATCACTGAGGTGGGGCAAGAGAACCTCCTTCTCCACGCTGGAAACACGTGGTGGAGGGGAGTGGTGGGTGCTCTGGGCTGCCAGCAGCTCATCCCAGGTGAGGAAAGCCGAGTGCCAGACAGTGTGGGAATGCAGAGGAGTGGGGAGGTGTGAGAGAGCCTTCCCAGTCCTCTCTGGCACGAGCCAGGGCAGGGCTGCTGCAGTCAAATTCCTTTCCCTGAGCTCACTGCCAGCCTCGCTGTTGCCTTTTCCCTCCATACCCCACACGTTTTTTGTGCACAGAAAAAAAGGCAGTTGTCTAAATTTTCTTGTGTTTTTCCCGGTGCTTGCTTGTCTTACCAAAATAAGCACAGTTAGCAGAAGAAAATGATAATTTTCCATGGAAACCAGTGGAAAAGGAAGCAGGTTTCAAAATAATCTCTCCACATACACTTATGGCATACACGTGTTTGTTTTAGAGATGGGAAACCAGGCACAGCATGCTCAAATGGCAAGCTTGGTGTCATCCAGCACTGAGAGCAGGAATCTGAGAGCTTGAATCTCTGCCTGTTGTCTTAGTCACAGCATCTTGTTAGTATTTTTGTAGGGTTTTATTAATTTTTTTAAAAACATTTGTGGTTTGCTTCCTTTTTTTTTTCACTCGCAGTACATGCTTCAGCCTGTTCTGTGGCTTTTCTGTATGAGTGATATGCATTCATCTGTGAAAATTAAAATTACTCTTTGTTTCACAACTAGATCATATAGTGAAATGGGGGATAGAGCAGGATTTAGGGAAATCAGGAATTGCCAATTTTTTCGTACAGCGGAGAATGAGCTTTGTTGAAATGGGGTCCTGTCTAGAGTGGAAAATATTTCTGTGTGTGTACCCAATCAGGAGGTGATGGTCCATAATGGCAAAATCTCCAGGTGTGAACACCTCACCTGCTCAAAGAGCACTTTGCTAACATAGAGCACGTGTGGCAGCTGGGCAGGTTCCTTCCATGGGGGCACTGCTGTGCTGGGGCAAAAGGGTCATACTCATGTTCAGGCAGCAAAGAAGTCATCATGGAACCCCAGAATGGTCTGGGTTGGAAGGCACTTAGAGATCAGCTCCTTCCATCCCCCTGCCATGGGCAGGGACACCTTCCACTAGACCAGGTTGCTGAGGGTCCCATCCAATCTGACCTTTTACATTGCCAGGGAAGTCATCCCCCATAAATCACATTCTGTGTTCAAAAATTCACCCACCCTGTGCAGATCAGGCCTTAATTGACTTAGAGGTTGCATTTTGAAACCTCTCCCCACATGCTTGCTCTAGTGCTGCAGCTGCTCATCAAAGTGTTTTCAGCTTCTGCCAATGATACTCATGAAAGAAAGAGGCAGCTCTGCCTACAAGCTGATGTTGAACCTTGCACTGTCCTAGGTAATTACTTCTATAATGAATTTTTTTCATGTGGCATACTTTAACAATGATACAGAGGAAAAGAAGATGGGGTTTAATTTATGTTGTATCTTTGATGCTACATTGGAGGATAAAAGTGATGGTGCCGTACATTCGACACTCTAAACAACGTTCACAGCTTGTTAAATGCTGAAAAGAAGCTTGAGAGTTTAATCATTTAGAGAAGCTGTTGTTTTTATAGCTGATAAAATATTTCCTGCTATGGAACACACTGAAAATGCTCATTCTCATAATGGGCTATTTCAGACACAGTAAGATGCAGCTCCCTCTTTTAATGTTGTTACAATAGTGGTGAACTGTCACTGATAATACAACCCTTTGTCACTTACCCAACTCCTGACTATTGCCCTGGACTTTTGCAGGATGGCAGTGCCCACCCATGTGAAGGTGATAAGGTCTGTGTGTGCACAGTAACCACTGAAGGAAGGTGCAGGCTTTGACCAATTTTTTTTTTCCCCAAACAGGGAAAGGAATACCAATTAAACATGCAAAGTCTTAGTTTCAGTGCAGATTGCATAAATGCAAAGACCAAGTCAGTTGTAATTAATCAATTTAAAAGAAGTCCTTTTTTTGCCAGGGCTGTTAAGTCAGAGGTCTGAGGTAACAGTTGCAGTCATTGGAGAAAAAATCCATGACAATGTGTATTGTAAATTCTCAATGTACCAGGTTCTGAAGTGGCATGTGTTTTTATTCTTACTGGTAATATTCCCATTACTCACCTGCTAAAAATTACTTGGTTTAATTTGGTAAATAGGTGTGGCCCAAACTCATCCCACTGAAGCATTTTGACACTGCTGCTGGTTTTCTAAGTGCTGGAGAATCTGGAAGAGTCTGTGTATGTGAGCTACTGTCCTCTGATTTTGGTTATTCAGATGTTTGATAGAGTTGGTGCCAAATTAGTGTTCAGGCCACTTTCTCTTTTTCCTTCAATTACATTGATTCCTTTATTTTCTTGCTCCCTTAAGACAGATTATTTTATCTCCTGTCATTATCACAGAACAGCTTTTTCTGTGTCTGACTGAATCTTTTTATTGATCCAACTCAAAAGAATAATTTTCATAGTCTCATGTAATTTTTTTTTTTAATTGTACCTTTACTGAAGAGCGAGTTACAGTTCTAGGAGCAGTGCAGGACATTGTTTGCTGTGGATTCCTATTTTCAGGCCAAGCTCCTAAATCAATGATGAGCATTGACGTCAGCCTCTTCTTCTACCCTGACTCCCTATTTTGCATAAAATCTGTACAAACCTGAATGCCTTTGAACCTCAGCTTCTCTTTCCGTTTGGTTGATATCAGATGGTAGATCGTAGAATAATCAGGTGGGAAATGCCATATGCCATGATCACACAAGCTTTGCTTCCAAGTTGAGCTAAAAATGACTGCTGAAGGGTAACTAGACATAATTACAAATGTGAGGGAGATCTGTGTAGTTTCACCAGGACTGTGGCTCCTGCTAATGCATGTCTGTCTCTGATGTGGGTACTATTGCCAGGAAGCTTCCTGTAGCTAACTACAGCTAAACTATGCATTCACTGAGAATTTTGATGAGTGGGGTTTTTTATTGTTCAATATAATCCACCATCGATGTAATTTGGGCTTTTTCTGCAAGTCATTAGCATAATAAACTGCCTAATATGTGTCTTTTATGGTGGAATAATCTCTGAGGGGGGAAAAAGGCAATCGCGGGTGTCAAATCCTAAATTAAAACAAGCTTGGGAGTGTATTTGGCAAGATAATGCTGATGAAAGTGAGAATCTGAACTCCAGCTAAACCAAAAATCATTAGCTTAGCTGCAGCATTTATAATAAATAAGCATCATGCTCATAAATGTCCTTGTTTTACTGCTCAAGTAATGAACAGGTTTGGTTTTCAGATTCAATACTGTGGTCCCTTTGCACTGTTTTTCTCATAAGTCTTTGTCTTGTCAGTCTGCACAAATCTGATTTTAAAGGAGGTGAGTGGCTGTGGCTTTGCTCCCAGCCTCTGCTCTGCTGGGCACTACTGTCACCTTTAGCAAATATCCTCATACCTATTAAAAGTAAGCAGCAGTGGTAAGGCTGAACCAATATTTGATCACCCTTCCAATTGGCAGTGCATCACTTTAATTAATAACAAGCCTTTCCTCATCTGTTTATCTTACCTTCCACCTCCAAAAGCTCAGCTGAGCAGCACTATCTCATGGAATACATAATAACCCCATCTCAGGGACAGAGTTATCTCCTCAGCTGCTTTGCAGCATCTTTCTCTACATTTGCCTCATATTTGAAAATGTAAGAATACATTATAAGTGGTTGAGATTTCTTATGAAAGAAATCATTGTGTGTAAAGCTATTAGCACTTGTAAAGAGAAGTTGCTTCTCAAGTGTTCTCTGTCCTGAATTCCCTCTCAAAAAGGGGCTTAATGTGTGTGGAAAGGCTATTTTAGCTCTTCAGTTGAATTCTTCTTCCCGGGGGATTGCTCAGAAATGCACACCTACAAACACTCTCTGGCAGAAGAGAAAAGAACAGTATTTATCATAGAATGATTTGGATTGGAAGTGATCTTAAAGATCATCTCATTCCACCCCCTGCCATGGGCAGGGACACCTTCCACGAGCCCAGGTTGCTCCAAGCCCTGTCCAACCTGGCCTTGGACACTTCCAGGGATGGGGAGTCCACCAGAGAAAAATAGGGACTGTTCTTAAACCATTCTTATTTTGAAAAAATTCTGCCCCAAGTGTTGCTTTTTTCTTAACTCCTAAGCAATAATTCTGGTCATGACCATCTCATTACTGTGTTATGTTCCCAAAATACCCAGGAGTCCCAGCTGCTTCAGGTTCAAGTTCATGCCACTGTTTCAAGTAGAAAAAGATGTGCCCTTCCTGCAGTGTCTCCTTCTGAAAAGATATCCAAATGTCAGTCCTATGTCCAGGAAAATTAGCTGTTTCTCACCTGCTGGGCCACATATTGGTCAAAGAAATGCTGCACACAACCCCTTGCCTCAGGTACTTTTAACACTGTGTGCACACTGTATGCATCCCTCTCCAGATGTCTGGCAGCTATGAAATAATCAACTTTTATTTCTCTTGTCTTCGTAGAGGAAAAAAAAGATTATTCATTAGTAGCTGTCTCTTGAGTGAAAAGTTCTGGAAATTTGTTCCCTACATAGATAACAATCTCTTAATTGAAATTATTAAAAAAAAAAATAAATAGGAGGGGGCTACTTTAATTGTAGTACTCCCTTCTAATTTCCCCTGAAAAGCAACAGAAAGGGTTTCCACGAGGAGATAAAATTTTTCACTGGTTCATCCAACCTTTGGGTGTTTGGGTGTGTGGAGGGTGCTGTTTGCTTCCATTCCAGCCTGAGTGTTTGGTAGTTAAGCAAAGGAAAACATCTTTAAGGAACTCACAGCTGGTGGTTAGTCTAGAACATCACTACTCTTTCTTAAGTGCACTTAAGTCACTCCTCCGACTTTGCATTTTGGAGGGGAAAAGATCACTCTTCTCATCCATTTCCACTTAGTGAGTCACCCAACTGTTACACTGCTTTACACAAAACGAGGAGAGGGGAAAGAAAAGCAAAACCAAAATCTGCCTGCAAGTTCTATTTGCAAATGGCACTTCAGGAAAATGACCTTCACACAGAGAGAAGAAAAACGGTGTGGAGATGGTCATTAAGAGGCTTCATTAATACAACCCACTGTGCCTGAAATGCTCCTGTGAAGGGGTTCAGGTGAGCTCCTCGCACTCACACTGCATCACTGCTTTTCACCCTCACCTATTTCCTGCAGGTCATTTTTCAAGGCATCTGTTCATCCAGCCTGTCTGGCCTCAGCCCCCTCCAGCTCCTCTCAGCTTGTTATTCCAGCTGGGTGGGCTTTGATTTTTCTTAGTATTTTTGTCAATGAAGCTGAAGGCTTTCAGGACAGGTATTTTGTTTAATAAGACGGTGATGTTTTCCTTAAACCTGCCTTGGTGGCTTTTTTTGTTGGTCCTTATTTATTCAGGGTAAATCTTACGGTCATTTGAAAATTGTTATGCAAATAAGTTCTTCAGCTGCTTTTATGAACTCTTTTACAGTAACAAAGTTTAATTTTGTGGAGTTTGTTGTTGGTTTTATTTTTCTTCACAGAGTTTCAGATTTTTCTGAGTGACTATTTTTCATCCCTTGTCCTGTGTAAGATTTGTCACTGTATGTCTATAAAAATATATAACTCTTTATATAATGTATATACACACTGTATTATACATAAACATCTGTTACTCAGCAACCTCTCAGACTATGAAGACTAGAGATAATATAAGTAGACAATATAAGTAATAGAGATATTATAAGTACTCTGGGCCCTGAATCTAGAGAAAATACAAGCAAATTCAACCGACCTCAAAAGGACAATATAATCTAAAAGAGGAAGGAAATCCTGTAATACTCTAAATTATTTCCTTTATTGTGTTTCCATTCCCTGAAATGAAATTCATGTTGACAGATTGCCCTGTACATAAAAAATAATGTTGTCAATTAGGTAGTGGCTACTCACCCAGTAATTGCATTTGGGTTTGGTTTCCTGTGTGTGAGAAAAATTGGACATATCAGCTATTGTCCAACTAGAGAAAGGCAGGTATTTAAGCATTGACACGAGTGCACTCTTCCTATCAAAAAATTTACTACTTTCTATTCAATACATGAGACCATATAATTATTGACACTGTCCTTATAATGAGTAATTGTTTCCCAAATTTCAGTGAGGAGCAAAGTGAATGTGTGCTGAGACTGGTTGGATTAGAGTTACTCTCTCTCATACCTTTCCTTCTGCAGGCATTGGGTCTGTTCTCCTGTGCAGGGAAGCAGAGCCAACATCCAGGCTACCAAAACCTTTCAGATCCCAAGTCCATGGGCTAATGACAATCAAACTGCTCTGCCCCAGGATGGGAGGTTTCCTGTTCTGCAGCAGTGCCTCAAACATTCATAGAATCACACAATGGTTTGGGTCAGAAGGGATTTAAGTCTCATCCCATCCCACCCCTGCCATGGGCAGGGACACCTTCCACCAGCCCAGGTTGCTCCAAGCCCCGTCCAACCTGGCCTTGGACACTTCCAGGGATCCAGGGGCAGCCACAGCTTCTCTGGGCACCCTGTGCCAGGGCCTCCCCACCCTCTGGGTAAAGAATTTCTTCCTAACATCTAATCTAAACTGTCAGTTTAAAACTATTCTCCCTTGTCCTGTCACTGTCTGTGTAAATAGTTCCTCTCCCTCCTTTTTTTAAGCCCCTTTAGGTACTCGAAGGATCCCATAGGACAAAGTAAATATTCATGCCATGAAGACTCCTCTGGGCTGCAGACTTGCAGATGCCAGTGGCAAATTGTCACCACAAAAACAAGCTGAATCCCAGAATTTCCTAACTTTGGATTCACTGCCTTAATAAAGCCATTTTATTTCTCTTCCCTTGTAGCCTGTGAGCATTTGGTTCCCTTTGTGCTCTTCTGTTTCTGTACTGTGGTTTTGGTGGAACCATGTGAGAGAGCCTTTCTCTCTCCTGTGAGCCCTGGTGGAGCCACACTAATTATAAATGGATTTATGCCATGAATGAAGTTGTTTTGGTTTAGAAGTAAAATGTTTTCTGTGTCCCCCAACCATTCCAGGCAAATGAGGAGCAGTTCCATGGTCCAAAGCACCATTCCCATATGAAGCTGTAATTGGGGCTGTTCTGTCAGTCCTGTGGTCACGCTGTGGAAACGTACTCAGGGCTCTATCACTGTCAGAGCTGTGCATCTAATTGCTCAGGTCTCCATGGTTAAGGGACAAATGCAACCTTTGGAGCAAAACAGGATGCAGTGTGCTGGCCAGCTGTGTCACTGGTGTGGGAAGAGCCTCCTGCCAGCACAGGGCAGCAGCAGAGCAAGGAATTCTGCTGCTGGCTGGCTGCCTCTAGGAACTTCCACTCCTGCCTAACAGGCTGGTGAGCAAAATGCTGCCCTTCCAATGCTCCTAGGCCCCAGGAGAAGGTTGGTATTTATCCTGCAGATGTAGCTTTGCACTGTGCCAAGAGCACTCCAGAGATGGAGCTGTTCTGCAAAGCTGCTGTGTGGAAAGAGAAGGCACTTTGTGCTCCCTCCCTGCATTGCAGATGTGCTGCCACTGGTTCACCCGAAGTTCAGGGATGGTTTTATTGTTTTCATAGTCTCTCTGTATCCTTGCCCTGGATATGTGTCTTACATTTTCAATCCCATCATTAATCGTGCTTTACTTTCCACTTTAACTAATTCATCCTGATCTTCCCTGTTAAAAGCCATTTGTACCTGTTCCGGAACATTTCAAGCTGAGGAGTTTCTGCCCACTGAGACTGGCCCAGGCTAATCACATTCCACACAGAGGAATTTGGATTTGCATTAGAAAGCAGCACTGGTCTATCTGTTTCAAACACTAAGCCCCAAAGAAGAGGCTGAGATGTCTCTTCCAGAGAAGCAGATTCTGAAATATCCTCCTTGCAAAGTTTGGCTTCACTGAGCAAGTGTGCAGGTAAAAGAGAGGTGAGTAAAATGTCAGGTGGGGTGTTGTAAGAGTCCTTACTCTTACAGTACATCAGAGTACTCACTACTCCTACAGACCTGCACCATCCCTGATGTTTCACTAACTTGGAGTTACAGGACTATCTAGTGCTTGGGGCATGTTTTAAAAATTCAGAAACCATGTGATGTTTACTACATTAAGGTAAATTGTAAGATTAATTGTCCTTCACAGTAAATAACCCACTAAAGTTTACCTCAGTAACTCTTCTGTTTACGCATATTGATGTTCACCAAAGTGAGAAATCAGCACAAGCGTTTTAGAAATACTCTCACCGTGTGAAGTCACAAACATGGACCTACAGGATTTTAGTAGTAAAATGGATTTTACCTACTCTGAGATCCGGGAGAAAGTTGCAATTTGCCTTCTGAGATGCAATTTGCACTTTTTCTTAATTTATCTGCAGGAGCCATCATGTATTTTTCCATTTGTGTGACCGGACTAATTAAACCTATGTTTGCCTCTCTAATATTGCTAATTTTGGTGGAGATTAAAGGAAGACTGAATAACATGCTTGCTTATTTTTGGCCATTTATGTGGCAGGATTTTGCTGCAGAAAGAAACCACCCTCCTTTCCTCACAGTTGTGTTTACTAACTCGAGAAGGAAAGCCAGAACAGTTTGGTCAGATCTCCTATAAATCTGGCACACTTTTCACATGGAGGGAGAAGTGATAATGTCATTTGGTTTGTATCTGAAACTGCTTTAACAATATTCATTGCTGTCTGCAGTCACTTAGACTTGTGGTACTACAGGGTTGATATAATTTGAGGAGTATCTGTGACACTTCAGTACTAGATTTATGAATCAGTAAAACAAAGAAAGTCTGTTTTATAAAATGACCTTAAAATGCTGCTTTCCTTAGATACCTAAGGTTACATTTCCATGGGCTTGCATAGTCATTTGTCACCTGTTTGAAGGGAGAATTAAACATAATCCAATCAGGCCTTATGTGTCAACTTTTGTTTGAGGAGCAAGTGGGTGGCTACACAAAACATGCTGGACCTGTACATAAACCTTGCTCATGGCAGCATCACTGGGGCTAATACTTGGAGTAGATTTTTTTTAATTTATTGTGAAGTTGCTCAGTCTAAGACTGTGCATGAGTGTATGTGTTCTCTTCTGTGGTACCTCTGAATGTTATACAAAAGTTGGGCTTTAATACAGTCTCTTCTATTACCTACTTTTTAAGTCTTCAGTATCCTGTAAGCAAGACTTGAAAAGAGACACAAGGAGGAAGCCTTTTGTCTGGGAAGGCTTCTCAGAAGGTGAGTGCAGAATGCAGGAGCACATGTAGCTGCTCATATGATTAAAGAACTCTTTTGAAGCTGGCAGGAAAAAAGAAGGCAGCTTTCCCAGTTTAAAAATAAACAGAACAAAAGAGGATAGGTATATAAAGCTGGAATGGTGTAATAAACAGATTTTAAAAGCATAAACTTTTATAAGATTATTTGAAGTGATCTGTGTGAAAACAAAAGAGTGGCCAGCAGAGAAGTGTGTATGTGTCTTGGGGAGTGAGTGAAGAGGAGAGTGGAGACAGACAGAGAGAGAAACGAGAAATTAAGATCAGCTTCTCTGTGTAACTCTCATTGCCTTTCACCTTTAACATCCAGCTTTCCAATAATGTATGAGTAGCCACTGGATACTTTTAAAATATACCATATTATGTCCCTATTAGAGAAAGGACAAACCTGTAATATAGATCCATGAACGTAAATGTAGGGAAAAAAACCCAAAATGCACCCATAGAAAAAGGGGCAGCTGTAATCTTCTGTCTCATTGCAGTGACCTCATCAGGCAGCACTGCTCAACACAGTATGTGATTTTAATTTCTCCTGGTTGTCTTGTCCTAGCTTGAAAATAAGGCAGGTAAATGTTAATAAAGGACATGTTCTGTGCTAGAAAGATATTATTCTCCTAAATTAGGAATCTTATAACAAAAGAGAATTAATAGAAACATATCTTTGTTTATCTCAGTCCAAGATTGGTGCAGGGCTTCTGCATGTGGCAGAGAGCTCAGAGTTGATAGCTATAAATGGGTAAGTATCATTTAATGATTCCTTTCTCCCCAGAGCAAACTCAGAGGAAAGGGAGAGTGTCTCAAAACCCTGGTGACTGCTCACCCCTTCAAGAAGGTCACTAAGCCTTGTGCTTACTTTAATTGAGCTCTAGTGTGGTGGTGGCTATAAAAAGCTCATCTCGTGGGTCAGGGACAAATACTGGTGAGACACATGCTCTGCTCCACAGCTCGAGCTTTGGGCTTTCCTGCTCTGAGCACTTGGTCCTTGCAAGGACACAGGCACAGGTTTCATTTCCCCTGTAACTGCCACCCAACACAGTTTCCTTCCCACCTTTTAGATCTTCTCCAAGAAAATGGTGCAAAAACTAGCTTTTCAACAAAGACATATTACCTGTAAGAGAGCAGGTGGCTGGTCATCACCAGGATACCTGTCATTCTTTTCCTCAGTGTCTCAGCCTGGTTAGTGATGGGCTCCTTCAGAGTGACAAATTCCTGAGCTTTTATTGTCAGTAGGAACTTAACGAGAAGCTGTGGCTGCCACATCCCTGGAAGTGTCCAAGGCCAGGCTGGACAGGGCTTGGAGCAACCTGGGCTGGTGGAAGGTGCCCCTGCCTGTGGCAGGGGGATTGGAACAAAATGATCTTTAAGGTCCCTTCCAACCCAAACCAGTCTGTGATTCTATGATTCTATGAACTACAGTGATAACAATAACCCAGCTTTTCTTCTCCTCCTATTCCTCCTCACTTTACACCTTTTTGCCAAGATATTTCACATTGGAAACCATTCAGCCACACAACAGGCTCTCCTGCCCTTCCAGCTTGACACCAGCAGTGCTTTGGCATCGTTTAGCCTGTGTTGGATGTTGCTGAATCTACAGCTGGAATTAGGTCTTTCACAGTTTCTTTAGTAACTCTTATTGAATGTTGAGGAAAGTGGCAGAGTGAAATTGTACAAGTTTAGAAGAGCTCCTTCAGCCCATATTATGTCTTTGTCCTTATGAAATAGGTATTAGAACTGATGTGTTGACAGCTGTTGAACTGCACTTGGTAATTAGACATCTCTGCTCTAGTGGTGCCCCAAAAGCACAAGGAGCTTCAATCCTTTTAGCAAATTATAGGAAAGGCAGCTTTTGGTGATTGTCAATTACTCTGGCCTCCTTGAGGTGTAATTATAGGACATTTCTGACTCATTGTCAGATCTCCTAGTACAGACCAAGGATAGAAAAGAGGGAGAGAAAGTGCTTACTACAGGCTGGTGGGAGCACAAGATCATCTGCAATTTTCACCTCTCAGGCTATTGTTTGAGACTCTAATACAGCTATTTTTACCCTTGAAGTCAAGGATTACCTTTCTTATCTGCATTTATCTTCTCTCTTATGACTGCCATGCTCATTGATTTGAATGGTGTCCTGTGTGACCCTATTGACTTCAGTCCTTCCCCATCAGAACTATATGCATCCACTTCCTAGAAGGATCCAAATGGGGCTTTTCTTACTTTAAAAAATCAGGTAAGGTGTTTTTTTTTAATTAGATGTTACACCATCTTACATAGTCATCAAGTTCCACTCCTAATTAACCTCCAGCCATTCTCATACTCATGTTTGCTCATCAAAAAGCCAGCAGGCTTTTCTGTCTCTCATCTCCAACATGAGGAGTGTCTTTTTTCATGGCCCTTCTCCAATGGTTTATACCTCTGAGGTGTATAATTTTATCTCTGTTCAAATTTGTATTTCTAAATTTAGTGACTGGCTATTGACTGTAGAGATTTTTACCAGATTAGTCATCCAGATTACAGTCAAGATTACTCATCTAAATAGAGACCAAATCAGTGTCAAGAAAGTGGCAAACCCACTCTAGCTCTCTTTGAGTGAACTGTTTAAAATCAGATGTTGGTCCTGGTCCTGACAGACTGGTATCCAAACAATAAAGCAGAGCAAACAATAAAGCAGAGCACAAGATGTTACACTGAGAGAGAAATACAACTCTGGCTACTGGTCAGCAGTGGATTACTGGGGCTGCCAAGCACAGTTTCTCTAATGCAGCCCCTTGCTGCCACAGCCACTAATTGAGGGATGTTGGGGGCGTTAGAGATTTTAGGACCACAGCAGAAATTCTCCTTTTTTTTTTTTTTTCACTGAGATTGTTGGTAGCAAATTATTCTCTTTCATTTTGACACAGTGCAGTCTAAGAGGGGATTTTTTGAATGCTCTTACATGGGCAAACAGGCAGAAAATTTCAGAGGAAACAGCCCATAGAAGAAGTAATTTGTGTTCAGGCAGTGTCTATAAAGTCATTGCATAATTAGCCAGCTTACTCTCCCAGATTTGTTTTATTTTTCTCACAGGAAGATAAATTGTCTACTTATGCCACGAGAAGCCCCCTCATAACTCACATTAACCAAGAAAGGCTTTAATTTCCCTCCTGGCTCACTTAATGTTCTCTGTCCTCTTCCTTTCCCGTATTCCGGCCCAGTCATTAGTTTCCATAACTCTCCTTAGACTGGTGTCCTCACTCATTTCCTCTGCTCTTTGCTTATTTTCTGTGACAGCACACTGTGCAAAAGCTCAGCAATCCACAAGAGCTGGCTGCTGCCCACGTTTGCCAGTCTCTGGGCAGATCTATCAGAGTCAGGAACCACAGCAAGATTAAGTGTGCTGTGCAAATACCTGAGCTGGGATCACTGCAGCTCTACTGTGCTCATTAAATGTTGTAGTAAACAGATGTTCCTGATTTCACTGAGAGCAACAAAGGAGACAGCTGTAATAGTCCTGGGGATTTTCAAACCATTTTGCCTTCCATTCGTTATTCTGTCTTTTTATCTTCTGTTGTTATTGGCATTTAATTCAAACCAACTAAATGACTCCTCTTTTATGTTCCTTTTCTCAGCACTTTCTCAATGCCTGATTGTTTAGAAATTAAATATTTCCTCTCTTGGGGGGTTATGAACTTTGGAACAGTGTCAGAAGACAATTACAATTTTTCTTCCTTAACATGACTTAAAACATTGAAGACCACAGCCTTCAGCTGTCAAGTTTATCTACCCTCTGTATTCAAGGTAGCATCTGAGATACTGACTTCTACATTCAAGTTTGAGGAGCCAGCACTTAAAGTTTACTTCTTTGGGTCCTTTTGGGGATTAGCACAAGATGATCTTTAAGGTCCCTTCCAAACCAAAACATTCTATGATTCTATATTAAAGTCAATAATTGAGAGAGGACCTGAGTTACTTAGTGATCAGCCAACAAAAAATCTGGATTTAGAAACTGCCAGTTCTCGAATGGGAAGAGATGTGATATTTACCATTTTCCTAATTGCTGTCTCTTAGTGTTTCCCCACATTCATTCTCAGCACAGCATGCTTCAGTTTGTGCTGAGGGAAGTGTAATGACTAACTAGTTGTTATTAGATTCTTCCTTGATGATGCTCCATTGGTATCAGCTTAGTACCAACAGGGACAAATACGGCTCAGTGGGAGAGAGAAGAAAATTGCTTTACCAAAACCACGTCTGTGGCAATGCAGAATTCTAAATTCTGGGAAAGTGTTTCTCTTCGTCTATTGTCGAGCTAAAAACTGTTCTCTTTATTTGTGATGTTTCAGTTAAATTATGCATGCATTAGCATTCATTTATCTTCTCCATTTATTTACTAAAACAGGCTGTAAGTCGCTGTGTAATACAGCCAATGGCACTCTTTTTTTGTGTTGTACCTTGAGTTCTTGCTGGGCCTTTGTGAGCGAGACATGTTGCAGCACTAACAAAGCCACGAACCCTGATGCAGCCAGACCTTTTATAGGGGGGCTCAGCCCCAGATTCTTTTGTGTCTTTTGTTTCTTTGTGTGTCCCATGTATTTGCCTTTAAGCAGTTAATGGCACAGCTCCTGTTCAGTCTTCCATGCAAAGCCAGAGTCCCGAAGCAATGCTGTAATGAACCCGACACCAGACCTTAGAAATTTGGTTGTTTTTTTTTTCAAACTAGCTGTTTAGACACCTCACCATTGCATAATGATGTCAGGAAAACCTCTTCTCACTTTTACCACGTGGAGACTGTTGTTTTTACCCGCTAGATGAAAAGCATGATTGACATTATATGAAAGCCTTGGATATGCATATCCAATGTATGACAGCTCATCTACCCAACTTCAAATCAGATTGCTGTTCAGATTATTTTCAATGAAGACAAAATATGGAGCAATTTTTCCAGTTAGGATATAAGTATATTTTTTTTAAACACCAGTTTATCTTAGTACGTGGAATAGCTGAAAATACTTTCCCTTCTTACCACATTCATACCACATGAAGAGTTTGCTTCATGTCATTTTTCTCATGTAAGTGATTAAGGGGGGATTCTGTTCCCTTAATGGGTATATAATTATTTTTTGAAATGCTGCACAGGCTACTGAAATGATTGCTGCTGCTTCACAGGCAGTAGCAGTGTTCAGTAAAGAGCAGGGTCTGAGTTAAGCCAGCAGGCAGCAAAAAAAAGGAGATTCTAGTAGTAGGGAGTTTAGATCCTACAGAAGGAAGCAAACAGTGGTGTATTCTACCCAGTAAAAAGTCACTGCAGACAGGTTCTGGAAAGCAGTTTTCTCTCCTCGAGTAGGAAGAGGTTTGTTCCTGTCCTGGGCTCTGATAAGATCGAAGGTTGGTAACTGAGGAGAGGGAAGAAGCAGTAAATAAGAATGAGAAAAAATATGGAGATAAGGTGAGCTGCAGTCACCAAGGGCCCAGGCTGAGCAGGACCAAGAGACAGGCTGCAGTGCAGCTGGAGCAGGCTCTGGGTTTTGTAGCCCCAGCTCCTGTTACCTGCCCTGAGTGAACCATTTCACAGGGAGACCTCCAAGGGCTTCAGCAAAGCACTTTGTTGGGAAAGGCAGAGCAGTGCAAGGCTTCAGAGCCAGATCCAAGGGTTGAGGGGGAGTGAAGGAATTTCACCTTTTGAGCAGATAATATAATGCAGGTTTGGTTTACCCTGACCCCGAGGGCTTTCCCTCTCAGGCCCAACATTACCTGCCTATAAACTGGTTGTTCCAGGAGTCCTGGGTGTGCAGGCAGGCACAGAAGGAACCACATCCAGCTCAGGTGTGGGGTTGCAGGATTAACAGCTCTGCAAGCCCTGAAGCAATGAACCCATGTGCTTTGAGCAACCAACAAATGGATGGGTTTTGTTCTCTCTGTCATTTCCTGCAAAGAGCAAAATATTCTTCCAAAGGGAATGAAAAAGACCACTCTGCAAGCAAACCTTTTAAAATGTTGTGACATCACTTTGAAAAACAATGTGTTCCCACAGTTTGTTTTTTTACAAAAACAAAAAATAGCAAGGCAGATCCTTGCTGTCAGGATTTGGTGACGCCAGCACTGGCTGCAGCAGATGGAGAGATGCAAACATTCTGGAAGCTTGGACAAACAAATCAGCTGGAGCTTGAGAAAGCAGTGCTGTAAAACGCTTTTTTGTCCTCAAGTGTGAGATTTCTTAATACATAACACTTTTGGTGGAAAGGAAGTCGGGATGTGACAGTGCTCTTGGGCCAGGATTCCATCCAGCATCCAGCAAGCTGCTCTGTTGATGGTGGCTATCTGTGAAGCATGTGCCAGGAACGTTGCAAAGGCAGCAGCAAAAGTCAGTTTGCTTATTCTCCTGCTTTAGTAACCAAAATCATTGCAGAAAGATGGAGTCTGGAGCTGGGTAAGCACCAGGAGTGACAAAGCTGAGGATATACAAGCAGAGTAGCTGGGATCTGCATCGACAAGGAATGTTTGTCTTTCACCACTTGAATACCATTGCCACTTGCTGGTGGATTCAGGGGTGTCACAGAGGTCTCACCAGCACATGTCAAGGATGTAACCACAGACCCCTGGTGCCTCAGACTGAAGGATGAAATGAATGCTGATGAATTACCATATAAAAGACAGCCTGAGAAGTCTCTGAGAGGAAAACACTTCTTCTTAAGGTGTTTCTCTAGATCCATCCTGGCTTACTGGGAAGTTGACTGTCACCTGTAAGATCAGAAGTATGGTGAAGGTATCACCAAAAGCAGAATGAGGAGGCTGCTGTTACTTCACCAAAAGTGTTCAAAATATGCAGGGTTTACAAACAAGCCTCTCTGGAAACCCCTTCTCAGAGCATGGAAGATTAATTTGCTCAATCTGTAGACCCACAAAGAGCTCAACCCCCCCCAAAAACCAGGTGATTTTGGGGGTTACTGAGGGTGACTTGCTGGTCTGGAATGGGACATGATACAGGATTAAGGGACCTTGGCAGGTCAGGCCATTGGATCTGCAGCATTACATGCAGAGTCCCCTATCTCAAGGAAGAACACAGGTCCCCTAATTGTAGAGTTTAGCACAAAAACAATGAACAGAAGGTGCTGAGATCAAACTAAACTGGGAATACATGAGATCCTACTCACTGAACTAATTGCAAGTTGCTAATGGCACCAGTAGAAGAGTATCAGCAATCTCTGCTATATATGCATGGGGTACTAGGCTGCTTGTCCCCTGTGCTGTGCAGTCTCCTGGTTCACCTTTCCCAGGAACATAAATAAGTGAAAAGACAGAGTAAGAAATTAGAGGAAAATAAATCAGAGCTGAGAAATACTTAACTTTTCAGTAATGCCCTAACAGAAGTGATGGAAACCTGTAAAATTCTATCATTGATAAAGCTTTTCTTCTCTATCCAGGCTCTTTGTTTCCCTGTGTCTGGAAAAGGTGGCTTTAAAATGCAGCAAAATTTGTCTCCCCCTTTCCTCTGTATCTTAATTTCCTCACCCAGCAGGGTTCTGACTCCATGAGGAAAATGAAATTCCTTTTGCTGCTTACCCAGCCAGCAGCCACAGAGGATATGTGAAGGATACACAGACTTATCCAGTCATTGCTTTCTCTTTCAGGGACCAGTCATAGTGATTTATTTTCTTCCATGTGTCACTTTTATATTATTGCCTAAAACTCATTTTGGAGTTGGAATGTAAACTGAATAAAAGAAATATTTGCATCATCATTATTAAATACAGTTATTGCTGCTTGTGCAAAGTTGCCATAGTTTTCTGTTAGAAAATTTATCCCTGGTTGTTATCATAACCTAAGCCATGATCCCACGTGTTTCATTTCCCACAGGCACCAGTGATAATGGGCAAAGTTCTGCTGACTGGGTGCTTCTGTCCCTGGAGGCTCTCTGGAAAATGCACCAGAACAGCTGCTTGCAGAGCAGCCAAGGAACCAGACACAGGACCTGGGGAGAACCAGAAATAATCCCTCTTTTTTAAGATTAGAGTTATCATGGAGCAGTGAAGGCCAGCACTGCTGTGGGAGAATGTCTGAGTCCTTTGGGGTGAATTATGGACGTTTTAGTGAGCATGATACATATTAATTTTAATTCTTTCTAGTTGTATTGGTGGGAATCTGTCACTGAACTGTTACATCATTCTGTATCACAGAGAAGACCAGGTAATTATGTGTTTTAATGAAGTCTTCATATAAAAATAATATATATGTATGTATGTAATATACACATGATACTTTTTCATTAACTTGGAAAAGATTGTTCACTTCTTTGTTGGAGGAAATAGAGGGTTAGGCATGATCTGTCATGAACTGCTGTAGGTGAATAAGATTGTGGTCCTCCTGGGGAGGAGCAGTGAAAGACTTGACAGCTAATTATTACAGACTTGTGCTGGATAGTGGCCAAGGTGTATACAGCTTGATTGGATTTCGAAGCAAAAACCATGTAGGTGAGCTGGCTCCATGTGTCAGGGTAGAACAGGCAAAGCCACAGTCGTGGGGCACTACAGTGAATTATGCTGCCAGTACTTCTGCCTGCTTTGGGCTTTGCTCTCCTGTTCTAACCTCATGTTTTCTCATAATGGGTGTCAGTGAAAAGCAGAGTGCTGTGGGATGTCTGTGCTGTGACTCACTCTGAATAACATTTTTATCAGTGACCTGGAGGAGGTGAGGAAGTGTGTTCTCATCATAGTTGTGAATGACAACAAATTGTGGAGGGGTTTTATATGCCTTAGGGTTCTCAAGATCTGAATGGATAAAGCCTTGAGCAGACTGGTCTGGCCTCCTTGAGCAGGAGCTTGGATGAGGAGCTTCCTCAGGTCCCTTCCATTTCAATGCTCCTGTGAGCCTGTGTCTCTGGATGCAGTGACCCTGCCTTTTTAAAAAGCCTGTTCTATGCCACTACAAATTCCAGCTCTTTCCCTGTGGGTTGGTGCTCCTATAAGACACTGAACTGCAGCAGTGTGGCCTGTGGTGCTGGAGTCAGGAGTAAGTTGTAAAGAAGGAGCACCAAAAGGCTTTGTTTGTCTGATATAACATTCAGAAAGAGATGGTCCCCAGGAGAGGCTGAACCCAAAATATCCTTCCTGGGTCCTTGACAAGCAGGTTTCACACTGTCATCTGAAGCTGGCATGGTTAAAACTGCATGTTTTGTTTTGGCCAGAGTTGTGTTCCCACAGTCAGAAGCTTTTCTTAGAGAAGTTTCTGCCTCCCGCCCTCTGGGGTCTGTAGCTGCATTGCTGATGCACAGGGTGTCCCTAAACACCAGGGTTGTCATGGTACAAGAATGTGAAGAGGTTTAGAGGAAATTATTGCAGCCTTGCTGTTGAGGGTTTCCAAAACAGGATTTGAGAAGCAGCAGGACCAAGATAGCAGGAGGAATGAGAACCAGCTTCAGCACACCAACACTTGATAGAAAAAAGTGCATTTATGGTCCAGAGAAGGGCGACGGAGCTGGGGAAGGGTCTGCAAGTCCTGTGAGGAGCGGTTGAGGGAGCTGGGGGGGCTCAGCCTGGAGAAAAGGAGGCTCAGGGGGGACCTTCTGGCTCTGCAACTCCCTGACAGGAGGGGGGAGCTGGGGGGGGTCGGGCTCTGCTCCCAGGGAACAAGGGACAGGAGGAGAGGGAACGGCCTCCAGCTGGGCCAGGGGAGGCTCAGGTTGGCCATGAGGAGGAATTTCTGGCTGGAAAGGGTGGTGAGGCCTTGGCAGGGGCTGCCCAGGGAGGTTTGGAGTCCCCATCCCTGGAGGTGCCCAAGGAAGGCCTGGATGTGGCACTGAGTGCTCTGGGCTGGGGGACAAGAGGGGGTTTGGTGAAAGGTTACACTTCATGATCTTGGAGGTCTTTTCCAGCCTTAATGTCTCTGTGAGTTAATGTGAGAGTTGGGAATCCATAGAGTATGAACCTTGCAACTTTTTTTGTAATTCTGTTCTTTAGTTTGATAGCTTCTTTGGCTTCTTCTAGAGTTTTTCTAATTAAGATCCAGTCTCAGGCTGTTTTAACTTCTCTTATAGTCTCTCGTACTATTAGTTATTCTTGATTTTTTTTATGTTTTCCAGTACTAAAGGTGTAGGTGTTGTCTGGGGGTAGCACTGGGTTAGAACAGCAGCAAGATCTCAGTTTAGTTCCAAACAACTTAAAAAACAGAGAAGAGTTGTACTGTCTTTGTTTTGAGCAACAAACATGATCCACTTTGTCTACAGAACTTCAACTGATGTGAATCCCTGGGCAGAGACACCTTGCACTAGACCAGGTGGCTCCAAGCTCTGTCCAACCTGGCCTTGGCTAAGTGCAGTTTCATAGAGGTGGAGCTCCCTGTATATATGGAACTTTTAGCTGCACATTGAACAATCTGTAAAGTGCATCCTCAGTGTGTGTTCATGCTCAGATGAAATGGGCCAAGAGGACTTTTGAGAGACACCCTCTTTATTTAGTTTGTACTCAATCATAAGGAGCAATTACCTGATTTTTCTTTTGTTCACCACTTTATCATGTGAATGATAGTGGCTGATTTTAAAATGCTACAAACTCACAAGCAATTAGGGCAAAGACATATCAATGAAAGCAATGTTCTCCTGTGATAAAAATGAGTCACAATTTCAACCCAAAAACCACCAGAGAGAACGGAATGCGTTGAGAGCATGATTTTTGTTTACTCTTCTCAAAACTATTATGAAGTCTGATTTATTTCAACTGCTGAGTGTGGCAGCACTGTCTGCAAGTGGAAGAAATTGCAAGCAAAATGAGCTTCTAAAAATGCTGATTTTAGTTGCACACGGTAATTAGGAGAACAGTGAACTCTTGGGCAGATAACCAATCCTGGCACATCCATCATTTCACACCTATTTGGTGAGGTGCTAATGAGATTTGAACACTACACAGGTCTGGTTGTGGCCTCTGCACTGAGTCAGACAAACACTTCAGGAATGTTTATACAGTGGCTGTTTTGACTGTCTCTAATATTAGTTGATCCTTTAATAATGCAGTTTTATGTTTATTGTACTGGAGAGCCGACCTGCTTCTGTATTCAGGATCTTTTCTCTTGCTACCTTTTCTGTCAGCAGGACAACTCACCTGGTGCTACATCGACAACCACCTGCCGTGGGCTATGGATCTGTTTTCTTAATTGCAATGAAATCATTTATGCCAAATAACCCCACATTACAACAGCATAATTTAATTTGCAGCTGTTCATTATATTTCCATTACTCTTCAGCTTTGGCACCCTTCCAGAAAAGGACCCAGGAGTACCAGGTGAGACAGTTTCCTGAGGTGATAAAATTGCACCCCACGCAGTTCACTGCCAGGTCTTTTCTGTGGCAGAATTCTGGCATAATTACATTCCTTGGGTTTCACTTGTGTCATGCTGAAAAATAGTGGGTTGGGTTTTTTTCTGAAGTCTAGATTTTTTTTTTCCAAGTCTAGACTACAATCTTTTGCTATTCTAACTTAATCATGCTGTACTATGAAAAAAGAAGGGTTTTTAAGATGCATGACAAATGTTGCTTACATTTGAACTTTGGAAGTTTTAAATTAAAACCTGTACAGAATTGTGCACTACATTAATACATACCAAGGTTGTATTGGAAACTGAGGCTGCCTCACAATTATTCCCTAATGGCAACAGTAATGTAAGTTGAACTTTTGAGCATTTGGCTTTTTGTATCACTTTGCATTTAATGTATGTGGTTCAAGGCATTTGTTCCATTATAATTTAGTATTATCATGAAGAATATAGTTTATTAACCATTCTACTGTTTCTCTAGAAGTATATATAGTAAACTTTTTACAATTAATCAAAAGCAGACATTGTAAAAATGAAAATCAGATTTATTGCCAAGATCATAAATGTCAAGTGTACTGTTATGCAGGCTTTGTATTACTTCAGTTGCAACTTAAAGAATGTTTTAAGTGATTGGAAAAAGGAAGTTTATTAAAGGCTCAGCAGGTCTTCTCTGCACTCTGCTGTTATTAATGTAAATCACTGCATCGTGTGATAGAGGAGCAACGTGGCAGGAGAAGGTTTTAAACTACCAATACCTTCAGGAAGAACTTAAAGCAGACCACCCTGTTTCCTCTGGCAAGCAAATGCAAAGAGATCTCAGAGGAGAGAAAATTAGTGCAAAGCAGCCAGGGTAGTTCATTGCTGAAGTTTTCTTTGGGTTACAGACTCTGATGTTTGTAAGAAAATTCAACACTCATATTTTTCAAGTGTCTATAGTTGGTTTTATCTTCAGTCCAAGATATTTTGCTTCACACAAATATTATTTGTTTGCTTTCCTTATATCCCCTGAGCTGCTAACCTAGGGAAAAATCTACTAGTAAAGTAAAATAATTTTGTTGCATGATCTAAACTTGAATTCTGCTTGGCAGGTTTTGGTCACTTCTGACATGATGGGGACTCAAACACAGTCATGGCAGTGCCTGGGCTGGAACAGCTCTGGCCTCAGCCTCTCCTTGGTTCATGTTACATGTCTGGGAAATGCAGGTAAGGCCTGGCACCAGCTTTGCAAACTGCTTTGACACTAGATGGTTAAAAATGTCACTGAGGAAAAGGACATTGTTGTATTGTTAACATGCATTTAGTGAAGTGATACAGAAAACAGCAGAAAGAAGTAAACAAGTTTTCCTGCATTTTTGTGGTTGTGACTTTTAAACAGGGAAGACTTGTGATAAATGGAGATAGATATATAAATACTATGATAGCTCCTCTGTGGATGTTTTGAAATAATCCTTAAAGCTTTCTAAAAATCTATGTGAGAGATGTATGGAGGTTCCTCTTTTAGAGTCAGGGATGGGTTGATGGGTTCTTGAAGTTGGTTTAGTCCAGCTGCTGCGTGAAATTCAAAGTAAGGTAAGAAAGTAAGCTGAGAAATACAGGTAAGGAAGAAGAAAGAAACATTAGATTAAAGGCAGAGCTATAATTTCATAGAGTCACAGAATATTCTGCCTTGGAAGGGACCTTGAAGACTGTGCAGTTCCAACCCCTGCCATGGGCAGGGACACATTCCACTAGCCCAGGTTGCTACAACCTGGCCTGGAACACTTTCAGGGATGTGACAGCCACAGCTTCTCTGGGCAACCTGGTGCCTCAGCACCCTCACAGGGAAGAATTTCTCCCTAATATCCAATTTCAACCCATTCCATTTCACGTGTTTGATTCCTACATTACTGTCTGTTAACATGATTTTAAGTGCCTTTCTGTTTGTAAAGCTTCTGATCATGTGCATTGAAGTATTAAACACAGTAATTCTCATTACCTGAGAAGCTTTATCCTTGACAAGTGTTCCCTAACACTGAGAAGTGTTTTCTCCTGGGCAGTGCAGGGAAAGCAAATTAAAGCCAGAGAGCACAGGACACATGCAAACAATGCACAATTGAGAGCACCCTCACCATTGATTAACCTCTTAGGAAAAGCTGCTAATAGGTCAGGGCAGTGAAATGGATATTTTAGGGATATTTTGCCTGTTACAGAACAAATTCTGGCGAATGATATATGAAGTAGTTTATGACACTGTCATGAGAAGTCCTAGTGTGCCAGTGGTGTCTGACTTTTGCACACCTGGGAGCTCCTCCTACTCACAGCAGCTCCAAGGCATGACCAAATGTGCATCTGACTGAGCAAGTTGGCCTCAACCAAGATGTTCACCCCTTTCTCAGGCACTGCTTACAAAGCAGCATTGCCAGAGACTTCAATAAAAGAAGTCCTGTGGAACATATCCAGTCCTCAGACACTACTTGATTGATTTTGCAATTGGTGAATGCCCTAATCAGCATTTAACTTGCCTTGGAGTGATGCTTAATCAGCAGGGAGGGGTTTGATTTCCACAATGTCAGCCCACACCCAACTAACTCACCTCTACAGGCACTGTTTTAATCTCTAAGTGGAAAGATATGAACAGGTTTGGTTTTGGGCTGAAAAAAATAGTGTCTTCATAATTCTACCTTTTAAAGCTGATATTTGGAAATTTTAATTGCTACTCTGAAATGGACTCATAGAATCATATAATGGTTTGGGTTGGAAGGGACCTTAAAAATCACGTAGTTCCAACCCCTCTGCCAAGGCCTTACCTCCAGCCCTTCCCTCTCCTACTTCTCTTCCTACACAAGTGCACCTCAGTTAAATTCTCCTGGATACTTTTCTTGTGGTGAGAAGGTTTGAAATAGCTGACTGGATTCAAGTTGTGACAAAATGGGACAATTTGGGCTTTCAGTCCCTCAGGAAGTCTGCAACATTTCAGCTTCTCCTTTCATGTAAACTGACCTCAGTTCTGTGTGTGGTTGGACAGTTGATGTCACACCTAACTCAAGCTGACTACCAGTTTTCTCCCATTTTTCCCTCTAGGCTGCTGGCTGTAGTCAAATCACCTACAAAACAAGGAGCCAGCTGAGATACAGGACTGGAGAAAATGGCTCTGGTTGTCTGAGGTGCTCTGCAATATTTGTCATCTGTGGATAAGCAGCAATCAGCAAAACTCACAATAAGCGGTAAGTGCTCTAAATGTCATAATGAGCTCAGCCATTGAAATCTGAATGCCATTTATGTTGCCCTTTGGTAATAATTTGTGATTGCCACTCAAGAAGGCAATCATGTATCCACTGCAACTAAAAATTAGATGCACAACCCTGGCTTTCCATTCCAGCCTGAGCTGCTGTGAAGTGTACTAAAATGGTCTTTGACTGCTTTCATGTTTCCATGTCTTACACCCCTGTCACGTAATAGAAGAGAAAAGAATCTTAAATAACAGAATTTATTTGGGGAAGTGTGTGTAGATTACAGGTATTCTTTGGAGAACTCTACAGATAGTGTTCTAGCTCATAAAATGTTATGACACTAAAAGCATCTGCTCCCTTTCCTGTCTGCATTTGTGTGTTTTGAAGATCCTGCTAATCTAACTCTGTTATGCCAAGTACGTCTTTTGGGGGGTTGTTTTGTTCTTTTTTTTTTATTATTTCCTCCTTTCTTTTTTGGTTATTTATTGCTGACTGCTGAAGTGGTTTGGCTTCATTTTCAGACTGTAACACCTTTTGTTTATCTTCTGCCTCTAGACAGAACAATTTTTTAATATTTTCTTGTCTGCAAAATTTCTTCAGAGGATGCAAAACCATAAGACTCTCTTAGGTTGCTTTTTCTCCTTGTGTGTAAATACCAATTTAATTACAAATGTAATATAAACCCATGTTTTTTAGTGATGGGCAGGTAAAAATATGACACTGTTGGCAGGGTAGAATGTCTCCAAGTAGTGCTGTATCTCCTGTCTGGCTGCTTCTCTCTTTCCAACAGCTCTTTATCACCAGGTCGAGGAGTTTAACCTCTGTTAAAGTTCTTTTGGGTTTTGAACTTCCTGATGTTAGTTATCCAAGAGGAACAGTTCCCAAGGTCCTGGAGAATGATTGGCTGGATGATTGTCAACTTTGCACTGTTTGGGACTCTTCAATAGTACATTTAGCAGTGCTTCAGTATCTACTTTTAGGGATTTGTTGCTGTAAGGTGTCACACAATAAGGAGGTGGTGAACAAGAAGGGGATCCCAAAGCAGGAGCAGAAAACTGCTCCATAGGAAACAGCTTGTAGTGAATGTGAGATTGTCCCCTAAACCTGCTGCCTCTCTGAGAGGTGAATATGTGCATCTGTCACTCCAGGGATCCAAGGAAACTCCAGTGCAGAAACTGGGTGTTCTTCCCGTGTGATTACATTTCATGCTCTGTGTCAGTCCCTGGCAGGTCAGATGCTCTCCATGGCCTTTGGTGCCCTGGTTCATCTGAAGGATACAAGGAAGTATCAGCAGACAGGTAAATCTCAGATGATGCTGAAATGCTCCCAAGGAGTGATAAAGCTGATGCTGAATTTCTCAGTCTGGTGGAGCTTATCTCCTGGAAGGAGGGCAGACAGGAGAGCATTTCCTCTGTTCACAGCAGTGAGTGCTGTATTCAGCTGATCTGTGACATGTGTCAGAAAAGTGTCCAAATAAGATTTGGAGAGCCTGGAAACAACATAAACTGGGCTCCAGAGGAGTGACATGGAGAGTGTTTGCATCCTAACAAAGAGGAGTGATAGCTCATTCAAGTGATCTCAAAAAGCCTACTCCTGTCTTTGAAGCAACACCTTTATTCATAGTATTTGCCAGTTGCTCATTCTTAGCACAACTGGGTTTAGATTTTTTTTATCACAGATTTTTGCATAAAAGGCAGTCATTGCACCACATATCCAGCAAAAAGAAATTCTGTGTGAAAATGGGACACCAATCTTCGAGAGAGAAATTTCTTCCCAGACCACAGGGTTCCTGCACGAAGTAAACATTACTTTATACTTTCTGGATTTTGCAAACAGCCTTAGAAAAATGGCTGTATTCAGCAAGGATGTGTAAAAAGTGCATCAAATCAGGTAATTATAAGTTACATGCATCAGAGCAGCTTTTCAGCATGCCTCTGCTGTAGTGGCTTTTATATATGTTGTATGTGTTCCCTAAACACTGAGACATGGCTCAACAAGCCAGGTAAATGTAGAAAATACATTTTCTACTAAATGTAGTAGAAATTATTGCTACACATTTCTACTAAATATGACCATTTTCCTATGAACTTTGTGGACTTTACATCCAGCAAACCTCTGAAGAGACAGAATACATTCTATTTGTTACTGAAAGAGAAAGATATTGCAGCAAGTGAGCTTGGAATTGTGTCTGCCCAGAGGTCTGAGAGATGCAAAATTCATAGGAAGATATACCAAGCATCTTTTGTTAGACCAGGTGATACATTATATGTGGAAAAACAGGTGAGTTTTGAGTCGTGCTGCCTCCTCATTAGATAAAACAGGAGCAAACTTCAAGCCAAATGCTGACTGAGAGAAATCTAATAAGACAGAAGTACTAACTCTGGCAATAGAAACTGTTACCAGGGGAAGATGTAATGAGTTGTCTCTCTAATTAGTGCAGGTAGGAACAGAAAGGTGTTATCAGGGGCTAAAGACTGAAGTTTGTAGTATTATAAAACTCATACTACTGTTGAAAGGTGCAGCAATTCCTGCCAATGGCCTTAAAATCTGGGTCTTAGGAAAATAGTTTTGGTTGTCTGGGGTCAACTAAATAAGCCTGATGAGCTGTTTTCTTTTTTTAGACAATGTTATTGAGCTTTTCAATTTTTTTTTTCTTTAAGGAAAAAAAAAATAAGAAACCTTCAACCTTTGAAACAGTTTCCAAGAATGAAGAATCCAAGTATGAGAGAATTAACCCCTGGCCCACTTGGTAGGGCACACCCCTGGGATGTGAAATATTGAAGGAGTTAGAGCAGAAACTCAAATATTTGTCTTTCTTATGCCATACAAATGCACATTTTATGTAAAATAGTTATTAATCTATTCCTTTAAAGAAAATGTGCTGTGCAGACTCAGGATTACAGATAGCATTCATCCCACAAAAAACATCACTGAGGGAAGAAAAACTGGGGTTTTTTAATAACAACAATAGAGATGCTTTTTTTCTTCAAAACTATCATAGTAGGTAATAATACTCGAGGGTCTTTCCCACCATGGTGCACCCAGGAAGGGGAAAGGTGGCACAGCAGTAGATTGTTAGTGGAAATCACAGAAATACAAAATGGTTTGGGTTGGAAGGGACTTTAGAACTCTTCTCACCCCACCCCCTGCCATGGGCAGGGACACCTTCCACCAGCCCAGGTTGCTCCAAGCCCCGTCCAACCTGGCCTTGGACACTTCCAGGGATCCAGGGGCAGCCACAGCTTCTCTGGGCAACCTGGGCCAGGGCCTCCCCACCCTCCCAGGGAACAATTCCTTCCCAATATCCCATCTCTCCCTGTCCTCTGGCAGTGGGAAGCCATTCCCTGTGTCCTGTGCCTCCATCCCTTGTCCCCAGTCCCTCTCCAGCTCTCCTGGAGCCCCTTCAGGCCCTGCAAGGGGCTCTCAGCTCTCCCTGGAGCTTCCCTTCTCCAGGTGAACCCCCCCAGCTCTCCCAGCCTGGCTCCAGAGCAGAGGGGCTCCAGCCCTGTGGTCAAATCAGTGGCTCTGTTGTGGTCCAGCCCCACACAATCTGTTTTCACTTTGCTGTTTTGACATATCACTTACATTTGGAATTGATTACTCTGGGCTCAGGAAACTTTTCCACTTCTAGCTGTCTTTCCAAAATGGTGTCCTGGTACTGAGTTTTAAGATATAGATTTATTTTTGTGTACCCTCATCATCCTAGAAATCCATGTAAATCATTGTAAATCTTGACATTTTTGTGAAAGGTCTGCCTGTATCCTATAAACTATTTATTAATGGAAGCATCTAAAGACTGGAATATATAAACTGGAGATTTTAATGGACTTTAAGTCTTTTGATTAAAAATACATATCAGGATGAAATATTAATAGCTCTGTAGTTGTGTATGTCCTGGTGTTCAGATGGGCTGAGTGTCCAGAGAAGCTCTTGGATTCAGTTTCTGTGGGAGATACTAATCACATCCAAACCTTAAAGCCCAGCATTAAACAAATTCACAAGAATAATAGCAAAGTCTTAATGCAAGAAGGTGGGAGAGTTTGCAGTACTGTGTTGTGTATTTATTGGAAATTATAAGCTAACCTTATTCCCTGGCTGTTTTCTCTGGGGCTTCCCTCAAATATTCTCCTTATTTTTTTTCTCATTTAATTGATTTTGTTATTCTGGTGATGAAAGAACAGTTGACAGTGCATTTGAGTGTACTGACCTGGGTGGTCCCCCATGCTGAGAACCTCTGGTTGAATTTCAGTTTTATTTTTGTTTTCCTCTAGCCCAAATTATGGTAGAAAAATCAAAAATAGTGGAAACCAAAACCCCTGTGCTGGAAGACTCAAGACAAATCAGGCAAACCTGTGAGCCTGTTGTAGTTATTTGATAGTAATGAAACTTGACAGAGGAGGAGGAGAAGAGGAGGAGGAAGGGAGAAAAATGAAGTAGTAGGGTGCAGGAGATCCAAATATTTTGGGTCATGGTGTATATATATATCTGTGTCTATAACATGCATTTTTTGCTAGTTTTCTTCCCCAACCTGTTTGTATCTGTACCCCATGTACAATGAGTTATATTTTGAACTGGGGAGATGTGATTTTCTCTAGGACCCAAGGGAATGGCATGAGGCTCTGTCAGGAGAGGTTTAGGTTGGATCTCAGGGAAAGGTTCTTCCCCCAGAGGGTGGTTGGCACTGCCCAGGCTCCCCAGGGCAGTGGGCACAGCCCCAAGGCTGCCAGAGCTCCAGGAGGGTTTGGACAATGCTCTGAGGGACAGGGTGGGATTGTTGGGGTGTCTGTGCAGGCCCAGGAGTTGGACTGGATGGTCCAGGTGGGTTCCTTCCAATCAGGACATTCTGTGGTCTGTGATTCTATGGCAGTCAACAACATAAAGTAACTAACTCCCCCCTAAGACATTTAATGCTATCACACATTGATATCATTGATATCATAGATGATCACATTGCCTGCAGGGACTGTGAATCCTCCTTCATCCATGAGATCAGTCCTTCTATTCCTGGCTTGTGTATTCCTGTCTGTACTGGTTCAGCACAGCCTGTTTCACACATTTTAGACTTTATGTGTAACATGCACAAGGTATTAAAGCCAAGTTCACATCCAGTTCTTTACACCCTCTGGCCACTATCTTGCTCTCTCTCTCTCTCTCTCTCTCTCTCTCTCTCTCTCTCTCCACAACCAGCCTATGGGGGTTTTTTTAATAATTTCTTTTCTTCTTCTCTTTCCCAACAGTTCCTGGCAGAAGGTCCTGATGTGAAGCCGAAGTGAGAAATGCCCAGAGCTGTCAGGATGTGAAAGCTTGCAGATACCTGTGCACATATTCATTGCTGGGACTCCTGACTCGACTCCAAAGGCTGTGGGAGATAATAGGGGTTAAGAGGCCTATTTCTGACAAAGTTCCCTGGCCAAACAACTGAGCCTCTTCCTTCCCCCTTTCTTAGTGTGCAGCCACCTGCTCAGTGGTTACACACATCCTGCCCACCGAGGACAAAGGGATAGGTTGTCTCTGGTTAAAGCCCTGGGATGGGATGGAGATGTGTTGGATTCAGTTCTTCCTCCCCACACTATGAAAATGCCACAGTTTATCAAGTGAGTTTGTGGTTGGTAAATGTTACTGCAGTTGTAAAGAAACCGCTGTAAATGTAATTTTCCCAGTCCTGGGCACTGTGATGGAGTTAATTCCAGCCTCCAACAATGTCGTTTTGTTCCTACCTGGAGGGAGCCTATAAGAAAGATGGAGAGAGACTATTTCCAAGGGCTCAGAGTGACAGGACAAGGGGAATGGCTTCCCACTGCTAGAGGGCAGGGATAGATGGGATATTGGGAAGGAATTCTTGTCTGGGAGGGTGGGGAGGCCCTGGCACAGGTGGCCCAGAGAAGCTGTGGCTGCCCCTGGATCCCTGGAAGTGTCCAAGGCCAGGTTGGACAGGGCTTGGAGCACCCTGGGCCAGTGGAAGGTGTCCCTGCCCATGGCAGAGGTGGGACTGGATGGTCTTTGAGGTCCCTTCCATCCCAAACCATTCCATGATTCCATGATAATCTGTGATTCTGAGCCGCAAGAGCCAGGGTTTAGTCTCTGTTCTTTAGGATGTGCAGAATTCTGAACTTAGTTACACATTCAGCCATTAAATGTTTAAAGGGAAGTGTAAATAATTCCACACCTGAGGACTGGCCAGCACTGGAGTGTGGAACAAACAGCCCAGAAAATGCTGACCACCTTCTCTCTTCTCCCTTTGGTTTTTGTAGAAAACAAATTTACAATTCTGCTTATTTGTTGGTAATGGAGTGATGTTGGTAAAGGAGAGCAAAATTCATTGGCTTTTTCTCCTGAGTATCACGTTGGCTGTGCTACATATGTTTATGATACATATTGTAGTTGTCCTTTAAAAAAATAAAAAGACAAAAAAAGAATTATTTAATTTTTGTTTGATCTTGAGCACAGGAGGTCTGTTTGTAACAGGACTGGCTTAGTGATCTCGTTCTCCATCCACATTAAGCTAAAGTAAATCCAGGTAATGAGTATTGTCGTGGCTGGGAGTGGAAGGCTTAGACAAAATTTATTAAAGAAGCCCTGCCTTGAGTCACAAGGTGCAGAAAGGATCCAATCTTGGCCTCAGATTTTGTCAACAGTTTAAATTTAAGGAACTACAGAGGTGTGATTGAACCACTTTTGTCCCAGAAATTTCAATGATGGCAAACTGAGAATATTTATATAAAATCAATCACTTACTATTACAAAAGATCAGACGAGTGCACAGACAAAAGATTTTAATCAGAATTATTTGCTACACAACATAAACACCAAACCTACTAGTAGTACAGTTTGTCGTGGGTTACCAGCCCCCCCGGGCTGAAATGGTCAGGCCCAGGTATAGTTCCGGAGAAAAAGCCAATCAAAAGTTACAGTAACGCCTCTGCTAATGACATATTTAAGAAAACGGAAGAGAAGGTGTGTGT
>VYXB01006196.1:37991-59993 GCA_013397135.1 Pachyramphus minor
ATAATATATGTTATTTCCATAAGATAAGCTAAGTTTAATTAGTATTGGTGTAGTATAAGTGATTTCTTAGTTTTTATCTTTCTAGTAATAAATCATAGTATTATATTCCTTAAGTCAAGCCTCTGTTTTGTCTGGATAAAACCTCTCTCAACTGATAGTAATTGTGTGAAGGGGGGAGTTTGAGCAAAAAGGTTTTGATCCCCTGGGTAACCCACGACACAGTTCAAGATAGGTTAGTGCACTATATTGAAGCAATTATTGAAGCAATTATATTAAAGTTGGCAAAAAGAAATAATTATTGAGTAGACATTTGATGTAACTCTCCCAGACCAACACCTGGGGAAATCTCTTTCTCTCAGCCTGGAGGAGTGACCCCAGGCCAGGGAGGAATCTCCACTCATACACCCCAGGAAGGATTATGTCAGAAGAACCTGCCTGTATGAAAGGGGACTGGACTTTTACAGTACAAAGTGATTGACTGCTGGTCCCAAATTTCCAGGCCAGCTACCAGCTTATCTGTCACATCCAGCTTCAAAAAGCAGGATGTGTGTTTGAAGTTTGGTGAACCAGGCTGGTTTTAGCACAATTCACCCCCAAAAACATTACCATGGTGCCACTCATGGTAGCTTGCACTGTATGGGGTAAGCCCTCCTGCCACAAGAGCCATAAAAATAATGCCTAGATGGAGGAAAACTGTGTTTGGTTGTGCTTAATCCAGTCCAAATTTGCCTGCAGTGCTTTGCATTTACAGTGAGAGCTCTGCTATCTCTGGCCATCACTTATCTGTCCAGCACAAACAGTAGTTCCTCTGAGAAGCAAGGAGATGAAACCTTCAGCTCAAAAGGCAGACTAAGATTAGGGAGAACCTACAAAGAAATGCAAAAACAGCCTCAGTAAGGAAGAGTGAAAGCATTTAACACAGACAATAACTTTGTAAGAGGATTTCCAAGATAAATAGTGGCAGGAGGTGATGTTGTGCACAGTCCTGCACAGTCTGGGTGCATGTTTTTGTCTACATCCAGAACTACATCGTGAGTTTCAGAAGGGCAGACTCCAGAGCTAAATAATGGAAACCCTTTTTTTAATAATGCCATTAGGGCTACCCCATCCCTGGAAATGTTCAAAGCCAGGTTGCACAGGGCTTGGAGCGTATTTGGGCTAGTGGAAAATATCCCTGCCTGTGGCAGGGGGTTGGAATGAGATGGTCTGGAAGGTCTCTTTCAACCCAACCCATTCCATGATTCTATGATAATCTGTGATCCTGAGTTGCAAGAGCCAGGGTTTAGTCTCTGTTATGATATGCAGAATTCTAAATTTGGTTACAGTGGCATCCTGACAGACCTCTCTCTCATTAAAAACTTGGTTTTTCCTCTGTATTTGGTTTGGTACATTTTTAAAATACTCCAATTTAATGCTAAGGAACAACAAAAACCTTCCCCAATAGAAAGTTTGCTAACTAATTATATGTAATTAACAGACTTTTTTTTTCCCTCTGGTTGAAAGCACTGCTCTGCATTTGCTTCTGTTCTCAGAAAACATTCAACCCTCTTGCTTGATCCTCTGCAATATCAGACTGACAGGATGCTTGTTTGCATCTCTGGAGCTCCTTGCAAAGCTCTGATTCTGGGAACTAAAATATTCTAAAAATACACACAAATACAAACTTTCTTTTACCTCTGGCCACTTATTTAAATGCCAGAACTTGAAAAAAACAAACGTAAATATTTACAGACACTCTTTGAAGTTATATTTCCACCTGAATCCCTGTGCTAGCAGGTTTTGGCTGACTGATTCCTGCCCAGCACCTCACAGACAGCTTTCCCATAAGTGTTTGCCTCCAGCTCTAGTGCTGAGCCCAGGACTGAGGAAGTTTAACTGCAGGTATTCTTTCTTTTCTCAGCTATTTTAGCTCCCCATGGTTGCTGGTTTTGTCAGGTGAACTACACATGTTCTTTGAAAAGTCTGAATTTCAAGCTGTTCTGCCAGTTTTAATAGCTCTGTTGTTAAATGTGACCCTGTTGGTCTGCATTCCATCCAAAGACACAAATTTACCAGAGAACTTGAGGTTGCAGGGGGCATTTTTCTTCCACTCAAAAGATTTCTTGGTGAAATAAATATTTTGTTACTTTTCTTTCTTTCTTGTTTTTCATTTTCAGCTTTATGCCAGTATTCAGAAATCACAGTGCCTGTGGTGGTGATTTCTGGGCAGGGGTAGGTTCTTGGTGAGGTACTGTGGTAGCACAGTGATGTCTCGTAGCATCACTTCTTCATAGGATACAACATCCCTGGCTTGAATTGTAGGCTAGGGAAGAGAAAGAAAAAACACTCCTACATTTTGAATTATTGTGTGGGAAGATGAAACGAGGTTACTTGTTGTTAGAATGCTGCCCAAAAAAATCAGCGCAATAACTAAAAATTGTTACCTTTGCCTGGAGCTTGAGCAATATTTAAATTCTTCTGTAGAGTTACAGGCACTGCTAGTTCCTTTTGCTGCAGAAAGTAAGTGGAACATTTTGTGAGCTGGATTTTAGTGAGAAATCTCTCTTCTCTTGGTAAGAGTTTGGCATTTCTAGTTCTAGTCCTGGAAGAGGAGTGAAACATGTATATACAAATACCTGTTAAAAAAGCCAATGCAAACCTAAATGTTTTGAGGAAAGGCTGCTGTGACACATGAGAGACACATTGAAATGGACTGCCTTGGCCCTCTGGGAGGGATGTGGAGCTGCACCTGCAGTTTGGTCTCTGAGCACTGAGCAGAGGATGCTCCTGTTAGTGTGTCATTAACCCACCCCAGGTTCTTCTGCATCTCTGGCAACCACTGCTGCCCAGTCTAAACCAGTCATGCAGGAAACTTGCTCAGCAATATGATGTAGCAGTGAAATCCTTTAAATACAAAGGCACTGATATACAGCTCAAAAAGTGAGAAAAGGAAAAGCAGTACTGATTAAGTTGAAGTTCATAGGCAGAAAGTTCACACAGAGTTTTTTCAAGTTTTTAAAAAATAAGCATTGTCACCACCTACACATTCAGCAGAACATTGTCTCTAAGTGAAAGAACTTATCACATGTGAAGAAACAGTCTTTGAGAAGACAAAAAGATAGGCACTGTTCTGGGTGAGGAGAGGGGAAGGAGAAAATGATATTTCAGCATAATGAGAATCACTTAAAAAATATCCTCTGGAGTGGAACTGCTCCTCCTCACATGAGGGAGAGGAAGATTTCATTTGGAGCATTGCCTTGTTGTTGCAGATTCATTGATTCCTGTCTTATGGATAATGGGTTGGTTAGTTTTGTTTTCTTTCCCTAATTTCTCCATGGCATAGTTTTTCAGCTCAGCTTTTCTTCAAACCTGACAAATGCAGGCAGTATTTTCAGGTGATCTTGCATCTCAGAATTCACTTTGCAAAACTTTGATGAGAAAATATCGTGCTTTGTGTTTTGTGCTTGTCAGAGCAGCTGTGCCTTCTGTTTTCATCCTGGAGACTAATGGGAGAGTTTGAAACTCTTGCTAACATAATTCTCTGTAGATTATGGCCATATATCATTATTCTATCTAGCAAACACTCTTATTTTATAAAGGGGAATGTAGTATCATTTGTATTTATGGTCTTGTTCAAAGGATTGATGTGAGGTTAATTGGAAGGTTAATTAGGAGAGGTTTAATCTAAAGGCAACAAGTTTAATCTCCACTCTCAGATTCATGACAGAACTCCTTTCACTCAGCTTTTCTAATAAAAGCAACGTTTCTTAGAGATAAACATCTCCGAGACAGCCAGCAACTCCATTTATTTCAAGGTGGTGTAAGTTCACAGAATACTCACCTCAAATACTCCAAGGGGGTTGTGTTGTGCCAGCCACACTAATTCTTCTCCCATGTTATCAAAGAAAATCAAAATCTCTAAACTTGGGAGCCAAGTTAGGCTTCCTGACAGAACAGCTGTAGGCAAGTGTGGCTTCTCTTGCCTTTTTGGCAACCACCACAGAGTTCCCAAGGTCAGTAACAATGGTACTGTCAGGGACTCTGCACTTTTTCAATCAATAAGCATGAGAAAGATGAATTGCTTTTAATATTAATAGCTAATCAGTGCTGGAAGTATAACAGTCAATGCCTTCAAAAATTGCATGCCCTCCTCCTAAGCCAAGCTTCACACAGCCCAGCCCTGTCCTCAGCACCTGTGGCAAATTCTGCAGTCAGGGTTTAGATAGTGTAGTGGTTCCTTTTACACAGAGTCATAATTTTAAACAGACATTTAATACAGAATCTCCTGTGGTTGAATAGCTACTGCTGTGCTCCCTTCTGCAGGGCTGAGTCTTGAAGCAGAGTGGCAGAAGTGAGTCCAGGAAGCTCTTTCCTAACTTGCTTCTGGTCCAGTTACTTCTCCAAGGTGGAACTAACCAGGTGTTTTTCCTCCACTCATCACTTTGGTACCCGGCTCTGACTCTTCTTCTCATCTCACTGTTTTTCTTCCCTCATCTTTGTGAGCACAGCAACAGTGGGGAAGGAAAAAAGGAGAGATATAAGTAATTTCCCAAAGTGATGAAAGGAGTGAGGAGAAACCACCAATGGCACAGATGGAAGAGATGGAGGAAATGGCCCATGACTGGGAGAAGATGCATGTGGGATGTAAACCAGATATCAGGCAGAAATCAGAGATTGGGCCAAGCTGATCCATGTGCTTGGCCACATCTGTTTCTGGGATGTTATAGCTTGATGTTCCAAGCTTTGGGGTCACCCACCAGGAGTTTCAGACTATGCAGTTGCAGCTAGGGAACGTTTCACACAACATTTATGAACCTAATTCCCATTTGTTTCTTGTGTAGAGATAATACATAAATATATAAATAAATCAATCACACTTTAGATGTCAATCCCAGAAGTCTAAGTGATGTGCTGCATGAGGAATGAGCAGCCACCTGAGTGCTGAGAAGGGTAGAGTCTGCAAAGCAGGAGGAGCAGAGAGATGACATTTTAGTTCCAAGCATGTGACTCTGCTGCAGATGGCTCAAACAGGCAGCAGGGTAAGATGAAAAGGTGGTACTGAGGGCTCTTAAGTCTTCAACAGGATTCTCTAAGAGTACACTTAAAGACAAATGGAGCACTCCAGGAAGTCAGCTGATGGAGGCAATGAGAAGAAGAGGCTGTTTTTGAAGTGTACCTTCTATCTTCCACAATAGTGTATTCATTCTCTTTTAGTTTCAGGAAAAAAAACATTCTATAAGTGTCCCACTGTGGACATGTTGTTTTACAGGCAAGAGCTTCCACTGCAATCTGTAAAATTTCCTTTATCTGTATATTAAGATTGTTTGGAAAACTCTTGACTTGTGATATGCTTCAGGATTCAACAATCACCCTTTCCATCCCTTCTCTGGATTTAAATATTTCCTTGCCATCATCCCAACCTTCATTTTTGCCTTAGATCAGCATTAACATTTTTCACACCTTCCCTTTTCGTGTTTGTGCTTATCAGCTGTATATATAGCTTTAATTTTTCTTACTTCTTAAAATCCAACAAGATATGCTGTTTTAGGAGCTTGTTTCTCATAGAGGTCAGAAAAGAGGACACTTTATCTAGTACTGGTGCCTGACTTTGGAAGGTGTTAATCTGTATTGATGTTTGCTCTGCAAAAACAGAGTAAGCCTGTGGCCTGTCAGCAGGAAGTACCATGGGAAGTGTCAAGTGTATGAGCAAAGTGGTAGAAGATGCCTCTCCTCATTAGAGCAGCAAGGCTGCCATTTGTCTTCTCTAATTAATCAGCAGTTCACTTGTGAGGGGGTGTCCTTCCTCCTCTTCCTCCTCCAGGTAATACTGAAACCCCTCCAAAATCCAATAGCAGGACTTTATCAGGCAAGTCCTTTCTCTTTAGTCTCTCTTGTATTTCAGGCCAGCTCAAGTGTTTAGGCAAGGTTTTGGCTGTCAGGGGTGCTGTCCCCTCACACCTCCTGCCCTGCTGGCACACAGCTGTGTTATCTGCTGTTCCTCCCTGCTCCTCAGACCTTTGCCTCTTCTGCAGCTCTTGCCTGGGAGAAGGCACATCCAACAGCCCTGTTCCAGCATGTGTGGTTAGGATTACCCAATACCTTTCCAAGATGAAGACACAAGCACAGTCTGCTTTCTGCCAAGGGGTAAATCCAGTGCCTTCGCTTCTCTGTATGCTCTGCTCCTGTGAGACACTGCCCCAGGGGAGATCAGCAGCCCAGAGCAGGTGCTGAAAGGTGAGTGCCACACTCCTGCAATGTCACAAATGCCATTTGGATGCCCTGGCAGAAATTAAAGAGCACTTCTGGGCAGAAGCAACACCTTCAGACGTTCCGGAACAGCAGCTGCCTCAGTTTCCATCAGCTGTGTCCAGTCCTGTGGCCTGTCTCAGAGACTAGAGGCTTGGAAAAACAGCCTAAAATCTCCCTCTGAATGTTTAGGTAGAAGAGCCTGGTTCTTCCCAGCTCTCAGGCAAGACTGTGCTGTTCTCAGCATGTCCCCCAGAGACCAGGTCCTGGCCACCCTGGTAGCCCAGCAGTGGCACTGCTCTACCAGTCAGCATTTGCCAGCAGTGTCAAACCCAGGAGAGGTCCAGCCCTCTCATCCATGAAAAATCTACCATTCTGGCTAGGTTTGGTCACCTAATAACTTGTAAAACCCCCAGCCCTGCTTGGAGAAGTTGCCTTCACAGCACGTTAATGAATGGTATTTTGATGATGGCCAAAGACACCTTTTCTGGATTAAGGGGGATTTCTCCCTACACATTTCTTTCCCAGCTGCACAGACACCCTGGCAAAAAGACAGCTGCTTCATCAGCCCAAGGTTACCTCTGTCTGGTAATCCACACACAGGAATCTCTGGCCCTTTGGCTGGAACTGGTTTTGTCCTTTTCTTGTGCCTCCTTTCCCTTTTTGCTCAGAAGTTTCTCACATAGCAGGGGTCTCCCCTCTTTTCCCCTTGACCTGTCAGATCAATACATAGGGCAGTGAGCTGCACAACAGACTCAGAGGGAATATTCAGTCCTTTCTAGTTGTTTATGCTGTGCCAAAAAGTATGGAGGGGCAGTTCCCTGCTGTGCCAGCTGCCAGGCACTGAGGTGACCACAGCCATGTGCTGTGGCACTGAAAATTCCCCCGGGGGTGTTCTCTGGGGGAATTAGGGAACAAAAGCCATCCACCTCGATCGTTAGAACCAAAACGTCTGAGTAAGACGCTTTGAGATTGTTTTTGTTTTGAAGGTGAGAGTTTTGAGAATCACTCGATTCTGAATATCCATGTTTCTCTGTCTCTCCTCTCAGCCAAGACACCGTGGCAGACTGAAATTCCTGATGGCTTTTTTTTCCTTTCTTTCTTTTTTTTCCTGTGCATTTAAATTCAGGCATATGTCTTTTATATGAGTAATAGTGAAAAATGACCTCACACTCAGAAATCGTTCTGGTAACTCCGATAACAGTGAAACAACAAATTTCAAGGATCATCGGCCTCTCCAAACGTTCATTTTGTTAACAGACAAAACAGCAAAGTAATCATCATTAGAGTAGTAATTTTGTTTCAGCAACCCTCGAGCTCCAGCTGTGCCACTGTATTGCCAGTCTCGGTGCTGGGCTGATGGAAGGAGAGGGTGATTCTATTAACTAAGTTTCAGAATAATTGAAGAAGGTCTTTTAAGATACAAACTTTGCTTTGATATAGTAATTTCAAAGGTGAATGGAAGCTTCAGAGGAGGCACTAGGAACACAAGGATTGCAGGATTGAGTCCTTAGTGGTGGGTAGCTCTTGACTTCAAATTGTTTCCTGTGAAGATGCTGGTTCCTTCTTTTCACACCAGAAATATGTCAAAACAAGAAATTTAATTTATTCAGTTCTCTTGGATGCCATATGTAGCTGTCGTTTTCATGATTTTATGTATAAACATGAGAAGGAATCTTTGCCATGAAATTATATTAGCAAATACTGTCTTTACTTCCAAGTACTCCTCTGAAAATTGACTGTATCTTTGGAAACCAGAACTACAGAGCCTGTGTTAAAAACACATAGACCCTAATGAGAATTGCCTTTAGTCTTGTATAACTTCTAGATTGAGCTGTGAAGAGTTGTCTTGTAAAGGTGGAAAACTATAGGAAATGAAAAGGAAATGATAAAAACGAAGAACTTTTATGTTGCTATGGGTTCTAGAAGCTTAGATACTTGGCAGGTTTCTTGTCCTGCGAGGCCTTTCTTCACACCCCTTTTGATGCAGAGATTCATGCAGCTGTAGAAAAGCAGTACCCAAAAAGTATGAGTTGCCTCCATTCCAGATCTACTCAACTGATTTCATTCCTGAGAGGATGACAGAAATCCCACAGTCTCCCTGGCATATCTGTTCAGGGACTCTGTGGCTAAAAATGTAATTCCAGGATCTAACCAGAGACTGTCTTTCTGTCTTTGCTGTTGGTCCATTCTTGTTCTGGGCTCCTAAGAAGGATGTCACTGGAGAGGTTTCTCTTAATTTTGATCTGCTGAATCTCACACAACCCAAATACACCGTCACACAACCCAAGCTTTTGATATGACTTGTGTGCACCTGGCCATTTGCATAAACCATGATATCTATGTTGAAAACAGAGGCTATAACAAGGGTTCCAACAAAGATTCTGGTATCTGCTATAAAGAAGTCTTTAACATCTGCATTTTAATGAAGTAGCTGAAGAAATCTTTTACTTTATTTGATATCAGCTGCCTGGTCACACATGAATATCAGGTAATCCAACTATTTTTGCTCCCATTTGTACAGGTCAATTAAAAAATATTGGCACACTTTGATATTTTTAGTATTCTACACAAAGCTTTTCCACCACTGCTATTGATTTCAGATTTTTACTTGTCTAGGGAATGGGAAGATTAATGAATAAACTCTGTTCTTTCATACTACAGTTGAATCTAATTAGATGATGGGATTAACTAATGTCAAGCAGCCACTAAGCGCTGTGGTGGCGTGTCTTTGACAAGTGTATTGAAAAACATCAAAAAACCCACACCAAACCCAAAAACCAAACAAATAAATAAACTCCAAACAAAACCAAAGCCAAAACAAACAAACAAAAAACCCACACCACCAAAACCCCCCAGTTTTCCTGCATGGTCAGGGAGAGAAGGGATAGTGTGTATCCATGTGTTTGGCTGAGGACAAGAAGAAAATGGTGCTGATTTGGGAAGAACAGCAGGGCTGTGATGGATGGAAGAGGAGTGTGACTGAAGGGAGAGGCAGTTGGACATGTGCCACTCTAAAACAACTGACTTTCCTTCAAGAAACCATGGGTGAGAGACCAGAATATTTTAGAATCTCGGTAGCAATCAAAAAAATTGTTCAGTCAAGAGAATAATTATGCTTTTAGTGATCAGGAGTTCAAGATGCTTTTCCATATACTTAAGTATTGCAAAACTCTCAAATTCATAAACATAGGGAAATGTGTTTTCCTAAAAGCTAAAGCAGACAATAATACCAGAAATAACACATGTTCAGTATTTTCCTTTGGAGAGGCAGCCTTTTCACTTCCAGGATATTTCTTTTTCTGAAATGGAAGCCTCTGTGCAGTATTTTGCTACTAGCCCACAGCTGAGCTTTTCTTTCACTTGTGTTTTTCTGGTTTTAATAGATGCCACAATGGATTCCTTGTGTACTCAACCCAACTGTTTAGTTTTTATTACCTTTTTTTTCATTGTCAGAGTTTATTTCGGTGTATTTAACAAGTGACAGCACAAGAGGAAACAGCTTCAAGTTGTGCCAGGGGAAGTTTAGGCTGGATATTCAGAAAATTTCTTCACAGAAAGGGCTGTAAAGCACTGGAACAGGCTGCCCAGGAGTCACCCCTGGATATGTGGAAAGAGTGTGTGGCTGTGAGGACACGGTGTCATGGTGAACGCGGTGGCTGTGCTGAGCTGACAGCTGCACCTGATGATCTTAAGGGTCTCTTCCAACCTTAACAATTCTGTGATTCCGTGATTTGATGCCTGATCCAAGTTCCCCTCCAGGTACCCTCAGGGACCTTTGTTCTCCTGTAAGCAGGGGCCAGTTTGTGCTGGGAATGTGTGCTGTGTTCCTGGTGCACAGCTGCTGCTGGGCTCTGTGATGGGTGTGCACCAGCACGGATCCCACAGGAGCTGCTACTCCCTGCCCTGTTCATCCTGCCCTGCTCCTTTACCTTTTCTACACTTGCTCCACCCTCAGCAAATCCAGCCCTGGCTTTGTGTCAAGATAAAGTCGTTCGAAAAGATTGCTCTTCTGTTCTTCCAGTTACAAATCAATTCTATCAGCGTTGGAGAACTTGAACCATTTTTAAAAACGCCCACGGGATTGTCTTGACCCAATAACCCCGATGTTATCAGGTCTGCTCCAGGCTAGTGTCAGACAGACCAGTCAAATCAGTGCCTTGCAGCATTCCCAAGGATCTGCAGCAGCTGTGTTGTAAAGTAAAAGGGTTTGTGATAGTTAATGGCAAAATGTTGAGCTGAAGAGGTGTTACAGCAGCAATATCTGTCAGGGACCTCTTCTCTAGCCATTACAGCTCACTTCCTGGAGGAACAACAACAGCAAATTCCCCTGGGTTTATCTGCAGAGGAGCTGGTGTGGCTGCGAATTTAACAGCATCTTTTGTCAAACAGGTATTTTTTAAAAGATTTTTCTGCGTGGGATAGGGGAACCTGCAAGAATGACTCTACAGCTCGTGTTTAGATAATGTGTCCTTATGATCACTCGGCCCCTACTGTTAAATCTCGGTGGATATTCCTGTTTGTACACAGGGAGCTTTGGTTTGGCATGCAGAGCTTCACTGCCATAGCAGGGCTTCAGCTCACCGCTGGGAAACTGGCTGCAACAGAGATCCCGAATGGAAAGCACCGGCAATTTAATGTTGAAATTCTCCTTTGAAACAGCGGGAGAGATAATTAGTGCCAATCAAGAGCTTTGTGGAAAAAACATTGCCTCAAAATTTGGGGTAAGTTTTCAGGTGATTACAAGTGTAGATGCTAAAAGCAATGGCAGTGACACGGTGTGTTTAGACTGTTCTAAAGCGTGTGACTGAACAACGCATGACACGCCTTTAAGAGATCTGTTCCCAGTGCTGTAAACTGTCTGTATCAATCCTTTTGAATAAAGCATGATGGCACTGCTAATAAATATGCAGCTGACAAAAGTTGGTTGCCTTTCAGAGAAGTTTATGCATCCAGCTCTAGTTCCCATAGTTAGATCCATCTGTATCCCTTAGAAATTGGATTACTTTGGGGATAGCACATCCAGTTCTTGTATCTGGGGCTGCACCTCCTGGCTGAACAGGGGGAAAACTGCAAGACAATTATGCCCTGCACTAAAAAGGAAGGACCCTTTCCTGTGTAGTTAACCTGAAAATAGCAAGTCACGAGTTAAGACACTGGTAACATGAAAAAAAAACTTAATGGCAGCTGGTTCTCTCTTTCAGACGGAAAAAAACTACAAACCAGCAAACCTTTCTGTCAAGAAATTGAAATCTTGAGACAAGTGCAGTATTTTAGTGGTGAGGAGAACTGAATACTGCATTTAATTTTAATTTTTTTTCTAGGGGTTGGTTCTCCAGAGGTGTTGCTGTTCCTTCAGAACATCCATCGGAAAAGATACAGGATAGGTTATCCTGGGTGGAAAAATGAGTTAGATTGTGTAAAAAAGTCTCTCCTAACCACACAGCTCTGTGATGGCACAGATTCAAGTGTTCCTGATGGCTCTTTTTAATGGCAAATGCACCTAATTTGGTAAGTTGAAATGTTTCAGATCAGAGCACGTTCAATAATTCAAACTATCAAGGCAGCATTTCAAACACGTTTCTGATGTGCAGAAAATGCCCCAAACTTTTCTTGCCAATTTTGTATTGACTGGCTTTCATTGGACATCCTGTGCTCTCAGCAGGATTTTCAGATGATAAAACCAAATATTTGTCCCAGACCTGTATGTTAGCAGTGGACAAATCTTAACAGTTTGAAGAGATTTGAGACAAACCAATAAATTATATGAAAAATGGATACTTTCTAGCTGTGAATTCTTATTACCTGCAGATCTGACTTCTCTGCATTTCTTGTCATTAAAAATTTAAAGCATAATACTAAATTCCTAAAAAAAAATCATTAATAAAGCCTATTAAGCTGAACTACCATTTCCCATGAGATGTTGAAGCAGCCTTCAGTTGGTTTTTCTAATTTCATAGTTTTATGCCCTTTCCAGGAGATTCTCTGCTTTTAAGTGAGGGGGTTTGGATTTGTTTGTTTGTTTGTGTCTCTCTGTGTAGGAGCAGGGTTAATACCACAGCTGAACTTTGGATTTCCAAACATGAGCAAGGAGTTAGCATTGAAAATAGCCCAGTGTGAGCAGGTAGTCTCTTTGTATGGTACCTCCACCACCTCACAAACCAGATTGTTTCCAACTATGAGCAAATACACTGTGGGGAAATGTGGAGTCTTAATTAATAGGATTTGTCTGTCTGTCCTATGGTTTCTATTCTGCAACCAATGAAACCACCACAGACTTCATACTGCCTTTGTTTCCAGCCACTTGACTGTTCCAGCTGTTCAAGTGTTATAAGTTAGACACTCTCTGGGTGTTTGGACACACCTAGTGCAGTACAGTTAAAGTATCTGGATGCTAAAACAGAGTGGCCAACAGAATCACCAAGCAGAAATAAGTTTAAACTGTTTATTTGAATGTATGCTGTGATGCCTCTGCCTTGTGACAGCCACGTTTTGTTTGCCATTGGTGTGAAAACCTGATGCCTCTGAAGCTTTGTTTTTACAGCTGAGCTGAAATGGATAAGAAATAGAAACAATTTTCCTATCCCACCTGCTGCTTCCAAATTGCTACATTCTAGATTTCAAATTTTTGCTTTTTTTCCCTCGTTCTTCTGTAATTAAGCATGGGCAGCAATTTGAGGGAGGTGATTCTGCCCCTCTGCCCCTCAGGGGAGACCCCCCTGCAGAGCTGCTCCAGCCCTGGGAACAGCACAGCAAGGACATGGAGCTGCTGGAGAGAGTCCAGAGGAGGCCCCAAGGGGATCAGAGGGATGGAGCAGCTCTGCTGGGAGGAAAGGCTGGGAGAGCTGGGATTGTTCAGCCTGGAGAGGAGAAGCTTTGGGGTGACTGAACTGTGACGTTGCAGGACCTGAAGGGGCCAAGAAGAAAGATGGAGAGAGACTATTTCCAGGGGCCTGGAGTGCCAGGACAAGGGAGAATGGCTTCCCACTGCCAGAGTGCAGGGTTAGATGGGATAATGGGAAGAAATCCTTCCCTGTGAGGGTGGGGAGGCCCTGGCCCAGGTTGCCCAGAGAAGCTGTGGCTGCCCCTGGATCCCTGGAAGTGTCCAAGGCCAGGTTGGACGGGGCTTGGAACACCCTGGGCTGGTGGAAGGTGTCCTTGCCCATGGCAGGAGGTTTAGAATTTCATAATCCTTAAAAGGTTCCTTCTGACTCAAATGTAGATTGATTAAGTTTTTTTGGCTTCTGGTAAAATATGCCTTTGGCCTGNATCAAAGTATTCTGGGATTCTACAAATGTAGATTTGTTAAGTTTTTTTGGCTTCTGGTAAAATTTGCTTCAGTCTGACTCATGTCTTGTCTATCAAGTCCCCCATAGCAGCTTTGCTATTCAAAAAGCCACCTTGCTTTTACTTAATCCTTGCAGCATCCAGCCCAGGACAACAATCCTCCAGGAAAGATATGAGGGAGACAAAGGAGGTGTGAAAACACCTTGTGTCTCCTGACTCAGGTGAAGAGGCTGTGAGGAACTGCCTTCCTTGTTGAGACTGATGCTTTGAATGCCTCATCNTCTGTGAGGAACTCCCTGTCTGCACATGGGCTGTGTTCTTTGCTCCTGTTTTGCTGGCAACCCTCTGGTCAGAAGTTGGGACTGATGCTTTGAATGCCTCATCTTTTTACCTACATAATATATTTCTATTGCCATGAACAAGTGCCAGTTCATAAATGTGTGAGAAAAAACCCACATATTTCTTCAGTTGTAATTCATACAGTATGAATTGTGTTTCACTCATAAAAATAACTCGTTTCCTTCCTTGCTTCTGTTTTTATATGATCAAGAAATGAAGGAGGAATGAAAGGGTTGTCAGGATCCCCAAAACTCAAATCTCAGGTGTATCAAAACACTCCCTCAGCTATGAAGGCATTCAGAATTCAAAGGATACCTTGTCACTTTTGCTCTCTCACTCTCCAGGGAGCACACAGTGCAGGGGAAAATGCAGCCTGGCAGGCAAACAAGAAGAGACAAAAAGGAATATCCTACTTCAGTCCAGGCTCTTTGGTCGATCCTCCCCACAGAGAGGAGGAGTCCTTAGAAAGGAAGGGGTGATGAGGGGGGAAGGGGAATAAAAGTTGAACGAAGTGGTTTCAGGAGGGAGGAGAGGAGGAAATTCACTTTGCAAGAAAGGCAGAGCACCCTAAGGAAAGAACTGCATACTGTGAGTGCAAGAAACTGCTACATGGGGAACAGAAAGTATAATAACCCAGGAATAGACTCGGTAGTGGATGGAAGCAGTAGGGAATGAGAAGAAAAGAATGCTTCTATTCATTTTGAAAATGGGAGAAACAGAAGAGCACAGCAAAGACCAAAACAAAGCAACAAGCAGAGGGAGATCTCAAGTCACCCACAGCTTTTGTGCTGGTGAATTCAAGTACAAGTGGAGTGATTGCTGTGTATTCTTAAACAGATGTGCGCTGTGGAGGGAGGAATGCCATTCTCAGCAATTCTATTCCATTAATGTTATTGTCTGCTCTTCACAGACAATTTTATGAGGGTGCATCAGCTGCTCCTCCAGACTGAAGACCCAATTCTCAAGGCTCTTTTCTACTTCTGAGGCCAAGATTTTGATCCCCATATGCTCACCTTCCCATCGATACACCAAGTGAACAAATAGCAGACAGCAGTTTTTTCTATCTGAAGATGTTATTAATTGAATAGAGAAAGTTTAGAGCACTAAAACTCTGCAATTCCAGGATAAATTTAGTGAAGAGTTGGGATGAAAAAGGAGTGACAGGATGAGGCTTAGGGCTGGTTTGTTTGGTTTTTTTTAAAGGTCATTTGCATTTTGGGATTGACTTAATATATTAGGAAAGAGATAAACATGAAAAACCAAAGACTCTAGAGTATTTGTGTTTAAGTTAATAGTATGAATCCATCTGTGCAAAATTTCTCTTATTTTTTGGACTAGCTATCTAAAAATAAATACAGAAATCCTGTGCTCTTGCAACACTTCTCAGGCTGTTATCAAAGCTTCTTTGGGATTCCCTCCATTTTGGATGTCAGGCATCCTTTTTTGGCTCTTTGTTTGGCTTGATATTTGCCTGTATTATAAAGCATGCTGTTGCTTGCTCCTCAGCTTCCCAAGCCACCCAGGCCACTCTCTCCTACCCAGTGGCATTTGCTGTTCCACCTCTGTGTGTGGCAGCTTCACACTTTGTCACTATTTATCCTTGTTTTCACCCCCCAAGTCACTGATGGTAACACAGAGACAACATCCAAGCCACATGAAGTCTCATGGTGATTCCTCTTGGTGGTAGTGGCCTGATGCTCATCAAAACCATCTGTTTGATGTGGCTGATGATAATTTATTGTCTAATGAGTCCCAGTCACTCACTGTGAAGGAAGTTTCCTGCCTGTGGAGTGGGCTCTACATTGTGTTGCACTAGAGATCTTTAAAATGCTATATGAATATTCTTTATCTATATTCTTCACTGCTCATTTCAGAAGAAAAATAAACTGTGTATGTCTAAAGATTGGAAAGGGCCTTCTTTTCATTTCTTGTCTCCATGCAAATCCATAAACTTCCCAAATAACTGCTTCTGAATACTCCTAACCACTTCTTCTCCCAGCACTTGCACAACAGTGAAAAATATCACTTGTGAAGCTTCTTTTCCCCTTTTCTCTTTGTCTTTTTTTTTCTTCCCCACTTTGTACCCACTGTGTGGATCATTAATTTGTTGCTGCCGTGAAGATCAAGGAAATAACATGAAAACTGTTTGCAGTCTTTGTTCCCATCTCCTGACAGGTTGTTCTGAATTAGAATGATAACGAATGATACTCTAGATTAATGATGGAGGAGGAAGCTTTCTTCCTGCTGAAGTCAAGGGAAGTTGTCCCATTGACCTTTCAGCACCAGGATTCGTGCTAAGATTTAAATTGAAACTGAATATGGGTGTAGAGACTTGGGACAGGGCTTTTAGGATTATTTCTATTGAAATCCTGTGTGCCTAGAATCTCTCCTCAGTGCTAATAGCAAGGAAAAGTGATGTGCTTAGTGCCAGCAGTGTTTTCCAGTGCATTGTCTCTAGTTTTCAGTGCTTTGGGCTCTGGGATTTCTGCTGCTGTGTCCTATAATTTCTTTAAAAACTATATATATATAACCTATAGAAGTGTTCTTTGTGTGTGTGCACATCCAAGGTAGCAAATGCTGAAGTTTTTCAGCTCTCAGTTTACCACCAAAGGTATTTGTCTGCCTGGTGAGTCGAGTTGTTTAAAGTAGGAGTTGCTGATGTACCACTTAAAATATATTTAAACTTGTACAAAGGAGATTATATAAGAGATACTGTTGGAGATGTGAAGAAATTCTTTCTGAAGTAATTTTGAGGCAGTAATTGATGGAGAGCTTGCTTCAACAGCTCCCTTTTTGTGTTCTACAGTTCAAAAGGAGATTGTGTCATTTCTTTAGCAGGTGTTGCAAGCAACTAAATACTTTGTTTAAATATTTCCTGTAGTTAAGCAAATAAATTTTGAACAATAGCTTCCATTAACAAACTGATTAGAATATCAAACATACACCTTGTTTCCAGGAGTTCCAAACATATGCATAACCTAAATTTTGAATATGTGACTTCAATTTTCTTTTCTTTAAATAACTGTGCTGAACCTGAAACATTTGGTGCTGAGCTGCTGATGTGACCATGTAAAAGGTGTCACTTTGTTGTGCTAATGATAAAAGAAATATTAGAAGACTCCCTTCTGTTTTTCCTTTGTTATATTTGGTAATTTCTGTTTTATTGTATCTGTGCACATTGCAGTTGTGGTACTGCAAGAGGTCCCCAGTCACATTTTAGACTGGGAAGATAAAAATGAAGTCTTGGCCATTGCCTGAGACTTTACAGTTGAGGTGTCTTGGTCCTAACATTGACAGGTTGAAGAAATTTGGATAAAAAAGAGTGGGGGAGGATGCTCAGTACACGAATATAAAATATAAGGAAAATGTACTGACAGCATTAGCAAGTAAATCAAACACAGATGTAGGAGTTTCTAAATATGCTCATTAAATATTTACAATTTACACTCTCAAAACTGTAAAATATGTTGACATCTCAATTTATCTTTTTGAACAAACTGTCATACCTGGCATGTTATAAAATTGATAACAAAGAATAAACTGGTCTGGAAGACTCAATTACACTTCTTGAAGTAGTGACAGTGGCACTTACTGAAAACACCATGTCCTTAGAGTCTCCTTTTGTTGATCTTTACACCTTAACCATGATGTTTATATGGTGTGATGACAATTGCATGTTTTAGGGTACAAAAACCTCCCTGCAGCTGACTTTTGGAAAAGTTCCTCATGAGCATTTTCTGCTGTTGCTCTGGAGGGGCCAAAGGATAAGTGTGGTGGACATTTAAGCAGGAAAAAATGAAGGCTTGGGCTGTTTTCACCTGCACACAGAAACAAACTGCAGGAGGCTGCAATGGTCTTGGATTGTTACTCATTTTTGGAATTAGAAAATTATATACATCTTTTTCCAACACAAGTGTTTAGATGATTAAATGCATCTTAGGATTGCATTAATAAATTGGTTTATATTTGAGAAGAAAAAAAATAAAGAAAGGATTATTTAGACTGTTTTTCATCTTTGTAAAATCAATCTTCTTTGAAGCTGATGTTAACCAGATCTCCTCTTCAGCCAGGATCACTGTGGCTGCCATGGGATTTCCTATCCAAGTGTGATGAAAAAGAAAAAAACAGTCAATGTGGAAAAAATGTAGTCACTAATACCTGAATTTTTGATCTCAGGTGAAAATTGAGGGAATGATTCCTCCAAAGACATCTCTTGCCTCTTGCTGCTCCTCCCTTACCTGAAGTTGGAAGGGGTCTTTGGTTTTATTGCAGGGATTTTGGGATATGGGAAGTGCATTTCAGCAGGATTATGTTCCTAATCAGATTGGTTCTGTATTAACAGCTTCTAAATTGCACATCTTTTATTTAGTGGGCTGCACCCACAAAGTTTATGAGGACTGGCAGGAAACGTAAGGAGGTAGCAGAGCATTTTGCCCTTTATAAGTCTGTGATGCTGTATTTGTTACAGGCTTTATAAACCCCTGAGTTCAGGAACGAGATAAATCTGATATTCACTCCATTTTCCTGTGCCATTTGGCTCTTTCTGCCATAGTGTCACATTTATATCGATTTCAGTATCGACTGACTGAAAACCAGGACAACCTGAGCTGCATCATCCTCATGCAGGCAACGTGATGATAATAGAGCAACACTTTCTTTAAGAACAAAAATATTCACAGGGAAAATGTATGCTGTGAAATAGGGTATATTTTTGGACACTTACCTGTGCATATACACATTAATGACTTGGTTACGGTCACAGACTGTGCAAATCAGTGAGAAAGAGCAGAGAATTAAAATTACTGCCTCTGCAGGGAGAAGCCACAGGCCCAGCTGAAAAGAACTTAATCCATAAAGAGGAGCTCAGCTGGGTATTTTGAAGTGAAAGGACTGGAAGAGGCCTGCAAGAGAATAAGGAGGGAGAGGAAAGCAACTGCAACTCTCAGGAAGCAAGAAGAGGGTCGAGGATCCCGCAGTGAGGGTTGTGTGGTTGTTTTTTTCCCCCCTTTCCATTCTCATTTGCTGTAGTTAGAGCCTTTCATTAGAACATCCAGCTCTTGCTATTGCAAAGGACTGGGTCTAAAGAATCTCAAGTACCTGAGGCTTTTGAAGCTGAGAGTCTTGTTTGTCGAGCTAGGAACAGTAAGAGAGCTTAAAATAAAAGTGAGATGGACAGTTGCATCGAAGGGCAGGAAGGTTGCAAAAACAATAAGGACTGCAGTGGAGGTTTTTAAACCTTCTGTAACAGAAAATTGGCTGCAGACAAGGTGTAAATAGGCATGGTCATTGTTAACAAAGAGGAAAAATGTCTCTGGCTGAGATTTTGAAGGGGAGGGTGAGAATGACAGTATTTTATAAAATTCACTAGGAAATGTGTAAATTAAGTGCTGGGAACAATTCTCAAGTAGAAGGGGGTGAATGTCTGGGACAGTTTGTCAATTTAAGAAAGGAATATTCTAGCTGGTACCCAGCTATACACCAAATCTTGGGTTTTAAATATTAAAAACGTTAAGAAAATAAAAAAAGTATTAAAAAGTAGCTCATATAACAAAATGCAGCTCCTTTCAGGGCAATGTTAAGAGCACGTTGCGGATGAACTGAATAGTTTGGCCCTAATGCTGAGTTTGACCAATCTGAGGTGCAGCAGCAAAGACAGGGATTTCAGAAGGTGCAGAAATAATGATGTGAATCACTAATTTTCCCTGTGTCAGGCCCGGATATATAAGCAAAGAACAGAGTGGGCATGTTCCAGAAGGTGTTAGGGTGAGAGGTCAGCTAATTTTTTAGTTGACAAGCAGGCTCAAGAGGAAGGAGCCAAGCAGAAACACCTCTTGCTGTCAGATTCTTTGCATGTCCCAGAGAGGGCAGAAGGATGGAGGGCACTCTTGATTAATTGTGTGGAGAATACTCCCTGCAGGTCCTTAATGTATCTCAGTTCCTTAACCCTGCAGCACCGAGGGGGTGGAGAGCATGGACGTGTTTTGTGGAGATGGGGTGAACAAGGTGATATTCTCTGCCTGTTGCTAAATGGTTATGAGGAAACAGTGACTTCTCACATGGGGGTTATCACAGGTAGTAACTGGTGAGTCATATTAAAATCTTCAGCAATATACATTAGGTCTCTGCCTGATTCTGCAGCATGTCTGGCTGACTCATTCAGCCCCACTAATACAGACTTTACCTGTCCTCCCACACAGCAGGGCAGGATTTTTTGCTTCCCCGAGGGCTGTCACATGCTGGCCCAAAGCCCTGCTCTGGAGAGACAGGCTGTGTCACCTCTGAGAGCAACATCTTCAGCCACTGACATGTCTTACTCATGTCACTCTAACGCAGTAATAACCACAGAACTTCAACTTGTGCAGTTTTGAAAAAGTCGCTGCTGCTTTGTATTTGCACAGGAATTACCACTTGGAAGAAAAATACTAATTTATCAAGCACTGAACAACACGTAAAAAAGACTGAAAAAAGCTTGCCTCTCCTTGTTTTTAGGCTTAGACTTAATAAACTTAATGGCACTGAGATTCCATGACCTTTTAAGTATGAGTAATTCTAATAGGTGAAGCAAATGAACTGTTGTAATGTTTAGATGAGTGAAAATGGGTATTTTCTTCATTAATTTCTGAACTGATCTCATGAAATCTGTACTCGTTGGCATGTTACTGCTTGGGCTCACTTTCATTCATGAAAATATTTCCATCATGATTTTGAAGGGTGTTTTGCCAGCTTTTTAGAAAGGAAAATGGGATGTCAAGCCAGGAGTCCATACTACATCCTTACAGGATTGCTCACCTCTGCATCACCACCCCTGTCTAATCCCAGGAAACAGAGAAAGTAGCATAAATAACTGATTTAGAGATGCACAATTATTACACTCCCTGGAGAGGTTAATTAATGTTTCAGTATGGGGGGACTATGTGTGGGCTCTGCTAATGATGAGAAGAAGTGGTTGAAATAGGGACCCCTTATCTTTGAAGCTATGGCAAGGCAAAGATGTGAGCCTAAAATTCATAAATACACATAAAACAGTGAGAAAATAGTAACCCCAGGGGCCTGCCAGGGAGAGGAGAAGCTGCATTGATTAGGTCACCATTCCCCAAAATCTTTGTCCTAAGGAATATTTTGTTCTATGTGTGTCAGAATGGGGAGATGTAGGGGAAATTGTGTGGGTTTTGAGGGTTCCTTGTCATACTTTGTTCTTCTTGAGCAGTAACTTAAATTCCTTAAAGTCATCCTAAGCCTGGCTGATTTACAAGTAGATTTGGTGGTTTTATTGGAGCATCCAAGCTGGGTCTAGCAGAGTTACAGTAAAGGAGCCAAACAAGAACATGTTTTCCCTTATTGGCTTTCTCCAGAGAATGAATTAGTTTAGTGACATTTCCCATTCTTCTTTCATCTTTGTTGCAGGAATGGATTGGATATTCCTTCTTCAGTGGATTTTCCTGGAGTGTATTTTCAGTTCTCACTGTCCGCCCCTCGCTTCCCCCATGGCCGGTGAGGTTTAATGGGGAAGCTGAAAGGGTGAGTCCTTCAAGTGTAGAATATTGAAAAGGTCAAACCAACCCTCTGCAGCCCTGTGATTCAGGCACACTGTGGGGATTAACATTCAGATACCTTCCACTACAGCAAAAATTGAAACAAGGGATGAAAACAACCCCTTCTCATGACAAGTGTTGCAAGGGGGATGCAGACGGGAAAGAAATGCTTGGCCTGTTCCTGTAACTGTTTTCACATTTTAATAATTTTGTGCTTGTCTTATGTAACCAGGTCTTATGTAGTGTTAGTTACTAACTTTCATTTTGCAAGTAAATGTCTGAATTCTACTTTAGAGGCTGTGGTCAAAAATCAAACTGTAAATTGGGCTAATTGAGTTGGGGTTTGTGTTTGGGCTTTTTTTTTTTTTTTCAAATTGATGACTGAACCAGGAAAATCAACCAAAAAATTTATACTCCTAACCACTACCCAGCTGCTGTTGCTCTTCTCTTCCTCTTCATCCAAAAAAACTCCCATGAAGAATTGTTTTGGTGGAGTATGTTTTGATGGTTTAGCCTTCAAAAATTAAATAAACTCCCATTTCAAAATTCCCAACTGAAACTAATTTTTTTTTCTGAGTAAAGATGCTTGTAGCTTGAGATTCATAGGATGCCAGGATGG
>VYXB01006198.1:0-22207 GCA_013397135.1 Pachyramphus minor
GAAGCAGGTCATGAGACACCATGATTCAGGTACTGTTTTTGTCACACAAAGCATCACTATATATTAAAATACATTCACACACATACATGGTGTATGTGATAATTCTTATCTTTGACTGCTTAACATTCTTGTAGCACTTGCTCTTGATTGAGGCAAAGCAGTTTGCAGGAAACTTACTTTTGCCCTTTGCATCGTCTTGCATCAAGGAAGCACTAAAGCAATCTGACTTCTTGCCATAAAATCTCACATGCTCTATTAATTGGATGGTACACTGACGCCATTGTCCATTTCCAGGACCCTCTAGTCACAGTTGTTAAAACAAATACACAGACTTTTTTTTCCTACTAAGAACTTCATAGAGGTCTCAAACTATATTCCATTTGGGAACATGAAATTAATCATCACACGAGATAAAAGGCTGCTTCCCATATGTCACATTTACAGGTGTCTTTGCCTTGGATGCACGTGACTTCTGCGAGATGTTAAGAGGAGAAGAGAAAGATGGGCCTGATGTTCACCCTACAAGCTCATGGATGTAGTTAACCAACACCAAGGATAAACAAACTATTCCATGCTTTGAAATCCCTCACAGATCTTGCTGCCTGTGAAACAAAGGAAATATGCAGCTTCTTTATTAAAATGAATGAATAATAACTGAATAATGAATATCAGTGATTAAAATCCCCAGTATCACAGCCCCATCTAATGGACTGGCTGAAAGATATTCAAAGGACCTACAAAGAGTCTATCTATCTGTTCTTTTGCAAAATAAGTTACCATGATAAACAGGACCCTGTGGCACATTAAACTCTTAATTATGGCACAGGAGGCATTTTCTCTGAAAATTAAAAAGGTTGCAAAATGGCTACAGCCTCTGGGAGGCAATTCTTAGAAGCAAAATGTAGCTCAGTGCTAGTGACTCCTTTATCTACTGCCTTCAGTATTCTCTTGGCACAGATTAGCTTGGAGAGGGGTGTCTCCATATTTCTTAGTCATGTTATCATTATGCCAATGACTCTGGAATGCCATAATCCTATAGAGCAGCATGGGCCCAAGGGAAAACACAAGGAAATCACTGAGAGGAGAGAGATATCATTTAATCCAGGCTTCATTTGCCATTGCACATTTGAGACCTTTTTTTTATTATTATTATTTATTAAAAAAGTGGCAAATGATGTGTGGCTTCTAGAGAAGTGGCTTGGCCTGCACAGTTGTCCAGCCTCAGGGCTGCCTGTGCTACATACTGTGTGATACAACTCTGTGAAGCTGCACGATCATAGGACTGGTTACCAGCCTTTCATGTCTAATAACCAAAAACCTGTGGATTAAACCTCACTAAGCAGTTACAAGCAGCAGGATGCTGAAAGGAGTGGTGTCATGAGGTTTACACCCAAATCTACAGCTTCTGGAGGGAAGCACAAGGACCCTTTTAGTTTGGAGCAGGTGACAGGTTGAGTAACTACTAGTTTCTAAACAACAATTTTGGATCCCAGTAGTTTTTGTGATACTAGGTCACTAGAAATTTCTAGGGCTTCTTCCTCTGAGCTGCTCTTAGCTTGTCTAGCAGTGACAACTGAAAATACTTCTCAGATGACTCAGAGCTCTGAGCCCACATTCAGTAGTGCTAATTAGGTACCTTACTCCTGAAAACAGGAAGAATTAGGCAGTACAAGCCCTTTATAGGTGTTCTCATCCGGAGAGCCCATTCTTTTTTCTTTTCTGAAGATTTCCCAGCACTTTACTCAGCTCCTTAAGAAAAAAACTAGGGCAAAGAGATCACTAATATTTCCTGTGTGAGACTGAGTGCCCAGACAAAAACAAGGTCTTTTTGCACCAAATCCACAAATCACTGCTCTGTATCTTAGAGGAGTTTTGAGTTGAGTATCTGACTGCAATATTTATCACATACATATGTCAGGGTATGGACTTTGGTAAGTGGACGTTGCTGGTGCAAGCTCCACAAAGCCTGGCCAGTGAATCATTCAAGCAGGAACCTTGCTCACCTTAAACTAAGATAACCTCAAATAAATCCTTGCCTAAGCCAAGGCAAGTCATCATTTGGGGGGAGGAATCACTTCAGAAGTAGCAAATATTGTGATTTTCTATTCTGACCATGGCTGTCTACCTTCTGCAGGGCTGGAAGGATGAGGTGTAAGCATTTATCTTCTGGATGCATCACTATTTCAGCAGCCACAAAAGCTCCCTCACACTGACCAAGTGTTAGATTCCCATTTGAATGGCATCAGACTCCTTGCAGGACTTTTACAAAGCACTCACAAGGGAACACTTTAGGATTAATTTGGGAAATGTTTCTGCTCAGGTTAACAGCTTTGCCTGGAGACTGACTCTTCTGGTATGGATTGATTCATCACTGTGAACTGGGTGGGCTGAGAGTGCTTGCTCCAGGACAAGAGTTAGACCCTGCAGTGGGCTATATGGTCACAGGAACCAGGTGTGCAGGTACAGGTGGCCATGCCCAGGTCCCCAGTCACTGAGCTTTACGTCACCTCTTCCAGAGCCACCACAAAACCAGAGTGGAAAAGGAAGGTGGACACCACCATTCCTGTTACTGACCAGCACTGCCTTTCCTAATTCCATGTGAAGAACCACAGTCTCAACTAACTAGAAGGTCATTAGGGAGGAGGAGGCTGAAGCAATCAGGATTTCTCTATAGTCTGAGCCCTGAGTTCTGACCCTGGTGGCGGCTGCACCCAGGCATGTACCCCACTCTGGAGCAGCCATCAGGGAACAGGGGCATCTAGTGGCTGCATCAGGAAGTTCAATAAACTCCATCATTGCCTTGACAAGAGGTGAGAATTTGCCTTTTTCCCCTTCTTCTTCCTTTTTTTCCCTTTCTTTGTGCCTCAGCTACACAAATAAAAATATTCTATTCCATAACTTTACCCAAAGGAGGAGGGAGGGGCACAAATCAGCGATTCTGACCCAACTGTGACATTGACAACAATATAACCATTAAATGAAGCTGCTTCTGATTTCTGCTGCAGCTGCTGCTCTGGACAACGAGACCTGCAGCACCCTGGGACCCAAATTCCGTGCTGAGTCATTGCAGGGGAAATGTTGCATCTCTCTGTGCTGACCAAGGCAGACTTGGCTTTTGGGCAGCGACTACGCACTGCAAGCACCATGGTGTGACACCCATCCTGGCCTGGGCTCTCCAGTGCCTGGTCCTAACCAAATATTGCATTTGTTGGGGATCATCTGCCTGCACCACTGAGCTGCAGTCTGGATGCAGCCAGGTCATCTCATCTGAGCTGCACACCACAGTGAATTAGGGACAGGGAGATAAGCAAGGACTAAGGTGTGTTTTGCTCCTGTGGCTCCTGCTGCCCAGCTTTACCCACTTAGCTGATGGCCCTGTGGCAACAGAGCACAGTGAGGCATTGCAGCAGTTCCTCCTTCCCTACTCTGTGGAGTGGATCCATGCTTTCCTTCTGGACAGGCACCTTCCAGACCCCAAGGGGTTTTCTTGCACGCAGGAAATAAAAGGGAGATTATCAGAAATGCAGGTGAGAAAATATTCTTTATTTTAATAGCAGAGATATGTTGCAACTTCAGGTATTAGTTCCCTTATATAATGCTCTGAACCAACACATGCCTGAAAAGCAGCCCTTGCACACAGCACTTTTCTGTTCGATTTTCAACCTATGCTCATTCTAGGAACTGCAAATGAGACTATCTAGTAACTAATTACCCCCTTGTAGTGACAGCTTTCAGTCCCTCTTGCTCTGTTAGGTTCCCATCAGTATCACTGGCTTAGTGTGATCTGAATTTGCTGGAATCCTCCCTTATGTATGGACAGAGCCGGCATATTGCAGAGGGACTGACACATAGGCGAATTCCATGTTTTCCTATTCAGTGGCTAAACAGAGGACAGCCCAGTCTCCTGAGCTGTCAGACATCTATCAAATGCAAAATTCATTATTTTATTAAGCAAAAGGAATAAAGGAGAAAGCACAAAGCAAAGAACCGAGTGCTGAATGCTAATAGTGCTGTTACTGTTATGCAATTCTCTACAGAAAATCAAAGACAAATGATAATACTAGAAAAGCATATTATTATTTTATAGGCTTAGTCCCAAAGTGAGAGGAGGAGAGAGAAAAACATGCACAGCTGTTTTTCCCTTTTCTGGCCACTTTGATGCACTTACAGGATGCATAATTTTGCAAGGTCTGTACGTGCTCCCTGAGTCATGGCTTGACTCGCCGATAAACTCCAAAGCCTGCATTCCCCAGACAACCTGTTTCATGCATAGATGTGCATATTATGTACAAATGCTATTTATTTTGGTAAATTTAGCAGGCTGGCACTTGGCTAAGAAAGGAGAGGTTCTGCAAGGTGGTTACTGCTGTGACTGCCATTCAGGTAAACACAGACAAGCTCAGCTCAAAAGCTGGCAGTGGTTCCATGCAGGAAAGAGCAGTCACTGGTGACAAGCTGCCCAGAAAGGTGGGGAAATAAATCAGTCATGAGCCCATGCTCAGCTGTGGATGATTGCAGCAGAGGCTTGGAGTTAGCTCAGATGTGCCCTGATGAGTTGGAGATCCCCTCCTTTTCCTGCTCTGCAATAAATAGATTTATGGAGTGGAGACGTGAAAATGCTGGTTACCTGCTGTCTTGTGGGGTTTTTTAATGTCCACATACACACAGAAAAAATGCACACATATACAGTGTGCCAGGTGAGATATCTTCAATAACAATTTTGATAGCAAAGCTTTCAGCTACATGGCTTTTAAATGGAAGGAGTTCAGCCTTGAGATCAATTACAGCACAGTTACATGTGAACAAGGACATTTTTATTTGTATCCTTGTTATAATGTGGAAAATAACTTCTGTGGGTCTGTGCAGTCTGCTGGGGATGGCCTCCCCTTGGTGCACATAAGAAGATGCCATGTGGGCACAGACCACCCCACAGAGAAACAGGTTTCCAGCCAGCTCCTCCTTTCCTAGTACCTCCAGCCAGCTACATGGATCTGGTCATCTTTTAATACCTTTAATTGAAAAGAAATTTGAAAACAACACACGAATGCGAATGACAAGCTGGCTTGTGCTGCTCACTCATTGTAAGAGAAAAAGCTGGAGAAGGTCAGTGCCAGTTCAGCAAGGTTCTGTCTCACTGGAATTGGTGGCATGGGCATTTTTCATCTTCCAAACAACCATGACCCCTGCAGAGGTGACAGCAGGGACCTGCCAGTGAACATGCAGGTGCATCTTGGCTGGAGAAAGCACATGGTGACTGGGTTTGTCTCTGTTGCTTGTTCAGAGCTCACCTTCCTCTCTGCAGTTGTTGACCTGATGTAATGCTTGGTTTTCTTACAGGGGGAATCAGTTAAGCAGCATTCTGATGGTAGGAATCAGTCATAGTAGGTAGGGAATGCTTCTTGCTCCATCTTTTTACTGTGCAGCAGTGAGCATGTTGTGGTCCTATTCAATATAAAACCACCCTCTGCAATGCCTCAGCACTGAAAAAGAATTTGAATATTCCAGAAATGGCAGTATTTACTGTAGTGAGCTTAAAAACCCCCTCAAATCTACTCGAAGACTATCCTGGAAAACATCTCCACCTCTCCAAGGCTCAAACTGATGACAGAGGCAGGTAATGGACAATGGCCTGTGCCATCATGTTATGTGGCCAGCATAGCTGCTCTCTCCAGCCAGCTCTCAAGCTTGGCCAAGAGCTTGACCCTGGAGCAGTAGCAGCAAGGTACCACAGATCACTCACAATAATCAACTTTGGGAACCACGTTTTTCTCTTGGCAGTTGTCCATCAGCACAGTCACCACGGCTCAGGTGACAACGCTGCCACGCGTTAAGCTGCAGGAACCCACATGTGTCTCTGAGCTGCAGTGACATGCTAATATTTTAAACATTTTTGATCTATTACTTACCCTACAGCTAAACAAAAAGGTCTTTTTTACCTACTTTTAATTTCTTTTCCATGCTGCAGAAAGCAGTCGGCGTCTGCCGCGGTGATGAACGACCTTGCGCAAGCCCATGTAAAAGCCAAGAGTTCTTGGCAATCCAATTCACTGGTGCCTGCTCTGCTCTCTGCAGCAGGAGCTGCAGGCACTGTGCACTGGTTCCTCATTGATCATTGCAGATACTGGGGAAAAAAACCACCTCTTCCCACTGGATTCGGTCAGGAGCTGCTGTGCACTTCATTGGGTGTGAGACTGAGCCTGGAGCAGGGAAGCTGGTACTCTGCTGGGAGTCTCCTCCATTTGTTTCACTTTTCCAGCTCTCTGATAACACACCCAAGGCTAGGATCTTTCAAGGTCATCACCAACCATCCTCCTGGGAAGCTGATCCTGATCTGTCAGTGTGACAGGAGAGACAAGGACTCTGTGAGAACCTGTGTGAAACCATAGCCTGGGGAGACTAAAGATCTTGTCACTCTTAGAAAATAAAAGGCGCATCTAATCCTCACTTACAGAGATGCAAAGAGGATCGCCCAGTGTTAATGGGAAGCTCACAAATCTCTGTGTCCCAGCAGAGCTTTCAGAGCTGGCTGTTTGATTTCTAAACTCTAATGAAACTGCAAGACAGGAAAGGCTTCTAGCTTTCAGCAAAGAAAGGATTTTTACAGCCACAAATGATCAACACAAACTTATCTCTGTCAGTTACAGAGAGAAAGCAAGGTCCTGGGCTTCAGATGTGTGCCTGGGATGCTGGAGCTTTGCAGATTTTTAATGGTTGAAGTGATCTTTCTAATCACCCTGTCTAAGTTCCCACATGACAGAGAGAAAGGGAGCTCCCTCAGTCTCCTTTCAGCAAGGCTGTTTGGTTACATTGACAGCTTGTTTTCCAGACAGATATCTTTCCTGAGAAGATTGGAAGGTAGAGCTGTGCTTGGTCCCTAGCACTGGCACAGGCTATGGGCAGCTCAGTGATGCCCTCCATCAGGGTCTGAACTGTGGGATTAAGGGGTGCTGAGGATGGTGCAAAGGGATATAACATCAGTGCCTCATTTTCCCCTGTGGGGATAACGGCATCCTGTTTCCACAGCTGTTCCTTCCCCAGTGTACTCAGACTCTGGACATTTCAGTGCATGGGTCTGCTCCAGCACCTTCCTTTGTGTGGAGGCCCTTAGTTCCTCCCATGGAGCTGCTGCTGCTTCTCCTCCCAAGAGCTGCACCAGCATGGGCCTCAAGCCACAGTGCTGGGGAGCTGCACTCACCTGCGGATGAAGGCAATACTTTGCTGAGGAGAGAGAGGTGGACCTCATGGCTTAGAGCCTCCAAAGAGACTCCTTACCAGGAGCCCCATCCCTTTTTTACATGGTAAATGCACCTGCTGTTGTAAGTTTTTGAAGGTTTCCATTCAGGCAGGACTTTGAGTAGAATTTTGCTCATATTATTACAAACTCCCATCTTTCACATCCTTCCAGTTCCCTTCCTGGTGTGCAGAGAGTTCAGTCAGGGCTGCCTTTGCTGCATTTAATCAACCCAGGCATATTAACTACAAATTCCTGCAATGATTTAAACACTTAGGTCTCTTATACGTGCCCATAACTGATGATTACTAGGTGGTTTTTTTTTACTTGGAAATTTATCAAGAGAATTGAATAATTGTTCGGCTCCCCACTCAGGATTGCATTGGAATGAATTACATTAATTTCCAAAGTTTTGATAGTGATCTGAAACATTCCCATCAGTGCTGTATAGGGATGTCTTACAAACAATTAAAAGGTTTACTGTAAATGTCAGTGAGGTACAAAGGGATGATAACTTCATTTTAATGAAGAAAATTGAATTTTGATGCTTTAAGTCCCAGGCCAGCAATCCTTTTTGCTCCCTTTCTGTTCTTCTTGCATAGACTTCACCACAGGCATGGAGCTGAGCGACTGCAGTGTTAATTTTGGATTACTGTCCCTGTTACACATTGGTGGCATCTTTTTCACCACCCGCTGGGCATGTTTCAAAAAACAGATGTTTCAGTGGAGATGCAAGGGGAATGCTCCCCTCCAAATGTGGCAGTGTTCATGTTAGGAATTAAATCATTTGACCTCAAAAATGCAGACACAGTTACGTTAAGGGAGGGCAGATGGATGGGGATAACAGTGTTCTAAACTTGGGAAGTCATACCTCAAGTGTCTCAGTTTCAGAAGGTCCCTCTTGAAATGCCTCCAGGGCTTCACTTAGCAGGCACAAATGCTTAGACCTCTCTGTGACGGTGATGCCTTAGGTTATTGCAGGTTGGGTGATTGGCTAGGGAAAGTGCAACACTTGTTTGAAGCAGGGAGCAGCATTATCAACGGCTGAATCAAAGTTTGGCCAATGCCTCCCTGTGCAACTAAGCCTGAATTTTGCCAAAGTATTTACATACAGCAGAAAAAACCAATCAGAGCATAGTAGGAGTTGGGTCTGTTTTTGGCCCTGGGAATAGTTTTGCCTAGAGATAATTGTGTAGCAGAGGATATAGGACTGTGCACAGAACTTCTCCAGAGGAAAATAAAGCCAGTCTGATTACACTAGTGGTAAAAAACGCCTGTTTCTACGTATATAGGTCTTCTAAATTTTTCTAGGACAAAATTTGCTCTGTTTTTGTGTCATCACTTATGGTACTTGGTTCTGATGGTTGGCGACTATCTGACCTGTGTGTGCACAGCCTGCTTCTGTAATTAAAGAAGCTGAAATGGTGGCTTTGGGGCAAAACTTTTGAGGATATTCAAAGAATCATACTGGTTAATCCAGACATCCATTGCTATAATCCCATAAACAGTGTGGGCTATCATGCCAGGAAGAGTCCCCAATTTCCATTCCAGCCCTGCAGCAACAGGGAAGGCACTAAAAATTCCTCTCTGTCTTCACTCATTTCCCTCTGTCTTTTTAAAATATAGTCCTGCAAATATGTCGAACTCAGAGTTGTGTGAGGACAGCTGTTAATCATACGGCAATGATGCCTTTTCTGATGGATGTTTCTGCTATTACAACTGAAGTTTTGTCTCTTGAAATTAAGAAAGAGTAATTAAAGTATTTAGCGCCATGGGCTGATAGGATTGTTTTGACACTGGTTCCTGAAAAAACTGAAGCACTCCATCCTCCCTCCCAGCACTGTCTTATGCAGGGACTTCGGGAAAATAATTGAGAATTTAAATCATCTGGGGCTATGGCTTGATTGCATGTGAGGGACTTTTAAGGGTGAAGAAACATCTTGCACCTTGTAAAAAGTAATGCTGGTGAAGAAAATAGAGAAGGTAAAGGGAATATTGGCAAGAGGCAATAAACAGTCACCATAAAGGCAGAAAAATGTGCTATGGAAAATTTTTGTTTGTTGATATGAAATGCTCAATATCCCTAGGAAAAGCAGGGATAGTTCTAAAGCAGCAGGTTGGAAATAATCCTTCAGTCTCTGGTCTGTTGATTCATGATCACGACAAACAACATAACTTTTTCCTTTGTAAAGGAGACTATTATTGAGATGCTGCAGGGTTTAACTCTTTCCTGTGTGTATAGTCAGACACAAATAGGTGCAGATGTGTGTAGACAGAGTATTTTGGGGTGGCTGAGGAGTGGATGAACTAGAATAGGCCTGGGCTTCTTGATGTATGTGATCCAGACTATGACAGCAAGTGTACACTTCTGGAGAATAAGAAAACTCCTCCTCCCTGGATCCAGTTGGTTTCCCCCTCTCCAAAAATAGCAGGAGTGGAACTACTGAGCTGTAACAGGCTGTTGTCATCTTCAAGGTGCAAGACACAAAGCTGTCTTAATTTGCCCTGGTGAAGCACTTATGAGGTGGAACATTTAAGTGCCCCATTCCTTCAAAAAGACTGAACTATTTTAGAACAGTCTTGATGGAGGAGGCCTTGACCCTGAAAATCATCTTCTTTCAGAGTACCACGTATTGTTGTAAGTGTACATCTAAGTGCACTTGTCGAAGCTGGGGCTGCCAGATTAGAAAGAACAAGAGAAAAAAGAGCAAATAGGTTTAAGCATGCAGCAGAATAAAAGAAATAATCAGCATGGCCCCGTGGTAGAGACAGAGTAGGAGATGGGGGTTGGCAAAATGATAGCGGTGAAAGTACCAGGCTCTGGGTCTTGTGAGCCTGAGAGGAGGTGACAGAGATGTACAGAGATACAACTGGGGTGTTAGATACATGGCACATGGAGGATCTGTCATTTCAAGAGAAACTGTCAAGCTGAAGACTTCGGATAGGGATTTTTTTTTTTTTAGTTCAGAGCTTGTGGATATAATTATGACAATTTGCATAAAAGTCAAGCCCCTTGTACAATTTAATGGGGCTTGGCGGGAGGGTTTGGGAGTACTCAGTGTGTCAGGCAGACAGTGGAGAGTTGGAGCACGAGCTGCTGCATGTGGGGCATGTGAAAGCCAGAGCTGCCCTGTGGGAGGGCTGTGACCAGAGCAGGAGAACTCGACTGGCAAGAGCAGAACCATAGTCGCAGCCCCCAGTTTCTGAAGCAACACGTGTGCTTTTTAATAAAAAATGTCCAATTCTCAGTATTTCTGAGGCCCCACCTGCAGAGCCAGATCCCACTAAATGCTGGCAATTCTGGAAACCTTGCCAGCTCCTCGTGGCATGGAGGAGTACTTCTGCAAACCCCCCTACAACTGGGGTTTTAGGAGCTGAGTGCTGAACACAGTCCTGTCAGAAGTCAATGTGAGCCACTGTCACCTACCAGAAGTGGGTCTCATTGCTCAGTGGGTTTTCTCTCACTGCCCCAGGTTTTGACAAGCAGAAGAGGAGAGTAGAGAGGGTCTCAGCAGGCTTCCTCTCTGGCATACTGCCATGTGGTGCTCAGCACTTCTCAGGAATAGCTCTGTTATCAGGAGAAGGTGGTGATTGAGTTTGAACTCTCCTGTCCCCTATGGAGAGAGAGCCAGGCTTGAGATGTTAAGGGAGTTTATGCCCTCATAAGATTCCTCTTCTTGCCTGGTAATAAGTAAACCAAGTACATCTTCTAAACTGTTGAGGGTTTGAAGATTGTCTGGCTTTTTTTTGTTTGTTTGTACTGGGCTGCAAGTTTTCTGGTAGCAGTGAAAGGAGGGGTTAGAAAAAAAGGAGTTAGGTCATATTTGGGATGAACAATTACAATACAAGCTTCTACTATCCTGAGCCATTCAGAGCCATAAGTGGACTAAACCATGCAAGTGAATGGTGTGGTTTTTTTTAATACAGCCATAATTAAAGCAGTGGGCAGATTTGCACACCGGAAATTCATTTGTAGCACTTCTACGTAAGTACCCTGACACAAAATTAAGACCTAATTCTGGGCCCCCAAGAGAGAAAATTCTGCCTTGTAGTCTGCCTACATTCACTCAAATTAATGCATAATGCAGTAAGTTTCTTCCTCTCTCTGCCCGTCCCTTTCTCTTTCTCACACACACAGACACATGCACGCAGCTGAACTCCCACACAAGTTCTGCGGGGAAATTACAGCCTGCTCATGTCACTCCCTTCTTTGTCACTGAAACAGTGCCATAGGTCTGCAAAGTGCTCTCTCTGTGCGGTACCAAACTTTTTCCAACTAAGAAAGATCTTTGATAATACATAAATTAGAGTTTTCAACGCAAATCAGAAAATTTACATTTCTTCCCCCAAAAATGGATTGCACCAATGCTAGTCATAAATTGTAGGTTTCATGTTTGCAAACTTTTTGGGAACTAGGCATGAAGAACCAAACTTTATGTTGTCAGGTCACATTAACTCCAGGATTTCTCACAGGCAAATTGTGTCTTGAACACTCTGCATGATTCACATAAAAGAGGCCTTTCTCCATGTAAAGCATCAGCTTCCATTAAGCAGAAGAAATAAACCACTGCATGCAAAAGATGTGAGCACGTGGCTTGTGAATAATCAGAACAACTTTGGAAAAATCACCTCAGAGCGTGGCAGGCAGCAGAAACACACTCAGTAGCTCTGATCCTCCGAGACCAATGGAAGTGGTGAATGCTTGGTGTTGAAAAGGGAGCTCAGCTCACGGCTTATCAGTGGTGGGAGCAGAGATGTTTGATGCTGGGAGTTCACAGGGAATCCTGCTGGTGGAGGTGAGCAAGAGGCAAAAACAAGCATTTGCCTCAGTGCTCAGCAGGAGCCAGGGCAAGCGGCTGCCAAGGGACAGCAGAGGAAAGGTTGTAGGTATGGGGCAGCGTAGAAAGTGTGGCATAGGAAGCACAGGAAGCAGAGTTGGGCTTGAAGAATATTTTATCATTGTAAACCAGGGACGACTAATTTGAAAGAGACTCAGGACTATGACTATATATCCAAAATCATAGAGCAGTGCTTTAAAACATGTTTTGTTCAGTATTGTGTGAGGAACCTTGTGTGAATATTCCTATTCCACTTCCTTTCTCTTTGTACAGTGGCAGGGATTAGGAAATTTACAGCCCAGTGTGTCCTTCCACACTAATAAAATACATTCCCTTAGGACTTCAAGAAGTTTGCTAATTGCCTGCATTCTCAACCATAAGTCTGGAAAAAACCACCATGTTCTACTACCAGCAAAGCTCCCAGTGCTTTCTGCCATCATACTGCAAAATAGAAGACTTTGCCCTCCCATTCATGCCTGGTATCATCTGCTGTTCTGCTAGACATGTGCAGTATGGAAAAATATACTTACACAGATGATAGGAAAGTACTCATGATTCATGCCCAAATAAGAGGGTCTTGCCACTTAGACAGGGTTAATAGAAACTCTAAGAAACATTCTGTGGAGTGGCTTTTTTTACTCTTCTCACGTCATATACCCCCAATGGTTTCTTAATCTCGGAGTTTGTTGTGGCTTCTCCCTATCAAATGGATTCTGAATGTTAATGAGTCTTTGCTTATTTCAGCCCCCAGGCAGGTATTTCTATCCTCAGCTCTGTGCCCACTGGACATCGGGCTGGGTCTCTTATTGTTTCTCAGCCAGTCTTGAGAAATTGGAGGGATACCCCACCCAGGTAAACTACGTCAGTGTTGACTTGTAAATCTCAGATACTTTATTCCTCCAACAACACAGGGGAAACTCACAAAGCCCATGATTTTGGACACGGAAAATACCTGACCACCATTTTTCTTCACATGAAAATGCAGTATGGTTCTTCCAACTTTTCCTCTAAGACATTTGGGAAGGCACCTCCAGAACTTCACCAGAGAGCAAAAATATCTCAGCAAAGATATCTCAGCAGTGCTGTCAGGATCATGTGGAAGGTCTTTCCTTGGCCTGGTAGATTGGAAAATGACAACATTCAAACATTTGTGTGCAGATGAAAAATGAGAATCAGTTAGTACTGTTCGGATTCACTGCAGCCAAATTAAGTCGGAAATTAAATATTTTAAGAGGCATCCTATGGTAAGTGAATTTGAATTAGCCACAAACACGGATGATTTTCTTCCAATTGCCAGACCACACAGAATTGCTGTTTGGATTTAATTCCCCCTTCATCTCACATATGTCTTTCCTTTATTTCCTGGCATAGATAAATGTGGGATTAAACTATCACTTTTGATATCCCAAAAAGCTGAGGAAAGGAGATTACACCATAAATCCTCCTTTCCACCTGTTTGCTAGTTTCAGATGGCTTTAAATTTTTTCTCTTTTGTGATTACAGCAAATTGTAATAAAGATAAAACATAAAGTGTTACAAGTATTTTTTAGAGTGTTGGATTTATGAGATCGTTTTATAGGGATAATTTTGTCAACAAATGCAAAGCCATTTAGGGTTTTTTCCTTGTTATGAAAGCTGTTAGATTAAAATACTGCTTAAATTTGTTACTTCTTTGTGCTAACAGAAGTGAAAAGGTGGCATCCCACTGAGCTGGTCACTGCCACATTTTATTTTGCTTTTTTGGGGCAGGATATCATTAAATTTAGCCTTCATTGGTATGTCCGCTGCAGCTACCCCCAGAATTATATCCCAAATATCAAAATCCAGGACCACTGGCAGCACTGGGAGCCCTTGGGTGTTGATGGCTATTGAATTACAGCTCTACAGATCTGGGGATGACCTTCATGGCAGAGAGGCCTGGTGGTAGTGCCCACAGCTCCACAGCACCTCTCCCTCTACGTGTGTGCCCCACATCCCCTGGCTGCACTGGGGTCCTGTCACATGGAGAGAGACTTTGCCATCTGATTCTCTGTGGCTCACGAGGAGTTCACAGAGGATGAGCCTGAACATCTGTGCTCATCTGGGCCTCAGTCCAAAAGGAAAGACTCACCCTGAGTTTGGTAGAATTTNTGAAACTGTACACCCTTCTCAACTTTCAGGACTAGCGCAGAGTATCAGTCGGGTGTGTTTGCTGCCAGGTTTATCAGGGTCTGCATCCAAACTGCAAGGCAGGTGGGTCAGCAGATGGGGCCCAGTTGGGAGCAAGCACAGATGCAGCCATGGCATCCTCACCAGCCGGGAGACATTTTCAGTCAATCACTTTGGACATAATAGTGGTCTAGACCTCTCGTGTCCAATGTACAATCTAGTTGTGTCACCATGAAGGAGGAGGAGAAAGAACAGCATCAGATTGCTGTTAACCCAAGAGGAGGAAATACTTTGTGCAATGCTATGTGTTAACCAACAGAAGCTGGTAATAAATTGTTAGGTGCTGCTACCAGCTTCCTCATCCACCCCCCAGCCAACAGCAGGGATTCCTTATGCATCTGTGTGCACTCCATATCCACACACTTCTTTTCTAACCATTTCAGTAAAACTAGGAGTACAGGGTACTTCTGAGGAGAAGAAACAGGAGAATCATTGTTCTTACCAGATGACCCGGAATTAGGAGATCTGATGAACATGGCACAGGGATCAGGAAAGATATACCTGTACAGAAGCAGATCCTTTGGCACTGGAGAGGGTAACTGGCATTTCAGCAGCTTTGGGAAAGGTATGAGAGCACATTCCCAATGAATCCTACAAACTGGATGAATAATACAGAGTAACACTTATACAACTCACTTTGCTTTTTTTAACCATGAGTAAATGTCAGATGTTTTTTTGAGGTGCACTAGCCTCAAAAGCATTTGTACAGTCACTTCTCTTTCAAGCCCTTGTAGCCCAGAAACCAAGGGACTACTCGCAGTATGAAAGGCCTGCTGGCTCAGAATCCTTAGCCCCAAAATAATGATGCAGTCTAGTCAGTGACTAGTGCTCTGTTTGCGATGGTTATTCAGGATTTGTTTAATTAGGTTCAGGAGATAAGAAATCTCAGGAGGATGCGAGTTGGTATCTTGGTTCAGAGCCATTAAAAATTTGTGATAACTCTAGTAGTTGTAATAAATATAATGCAATTCTGGACATCAGTATCCTTCCTCTCACGTTTTGTTAATTTTGCGTCTTGCCCTTGGCCAGACCAGGTGTTTCCTGGACAACTCCGGGCCGTGGTGGAGATGCAGAACAAGCACCAGGGCAGTGTGTGAAGGCCTTCCAATAGAGGGGTGAACACCCCCTTTGAAAGCTGAAAACCACCCAGGATGAGGCTATGGGGGCCTCTGGAACTTGACTGTCAGCACCAGGAATGAACTGGCGGGAATGAGTATCCATGGGACAGACAAGGTATCCACCTATGTACACCAATTTGTCCTGTGGAGCCATGTTAATTTGCAGTGAGTACTGAGTGAGAGCCAAGTGTTTTTGCACTGGAGTTTCTCTCTAATTATACAACAGTTACACTTTCTGATACTTGCAGTTATCATTAAATCTATAATGAGCATATTCCCCACTTGTTTGAGAATCTCTCCCATGCTAATACAATATAATTAGAACAACCCCTGTTTCAACAGTATCTACATTAAAAAGGAACACCAAAGAGATCATAATAGGTGGAGAGAGGTTAATAATAGGTCATGTGGTTAATCTTCCAGTTACAAGGGCAAACACTAATTACAGGACTGGGAAGGGAAAGGGCAGCCTGATTGCAATGTGATTATGGTGACCTTGTTAAGGAGTGATCCAAGTCATGATGGGGCTTCAATAAATAAAGATAATACATCCCTCAGCACCTCCCAGTGAATGTCAGAGGAATGCTGAGAACAGCATTAGCCCTCCCTACAGACAGGGCTGGGAGGATGGAGGCTGAGCCATGTTATTCTCCAGCCCCATCTTAGCACAGTGGGATTGCCAGCTTCTCATTCTGCTCACTGAGAAAAACAAAAGCACTGACTACTAATAACAAATATATCATGTCAACTTCTAAAGGGCTCTGCAGTACAGCGTATTACAAATTACAGCAAACTCCAACATATTTGAGCTTCGGAGATGTGGCAGAGCACCATGATTCACCAGGTTGTCAATGGCATGGTGGGAATTCTCAGGGAACTATAAAAATACTGGTTACCATCTTGGACTGAAAAATGGTAAAAAGTCAAGCTTTTTCAGCTCTTTTTTTTTTAACCCTGAGTATAAATTCTACTGCCTAGGAAAACATATCTTACAGATTATAACAGTTTCATTATCTCAGCAAAGAACTTGCTGTCTGTGCTGCAAACTGCTCCATGGAGAAATTAGCAGGCTCCCAAATTTAATTAGGGCAGGACTCAGACAGGGAACACAGTGAGGTTAGCACAGATGTCTGTATGTCCCATCATCCTCACATCCTGTAATAAACAGGCATTCAGGGAACAGTATAAGCCAGGATTGGAAGCAAACAGTCCTGCATTATAGACCCGAGCCTGGTGCCTGCTAAACACTCATAAAACCGCTTGGGTTATTGCTACAGAAAGTCTTCTGCTATCCCTGATGATTTTGTATGTTAATTGAGGACAGGGTTAATATGACAAGCACTGTCTCCAGACACATCAGGGCTATATAGAGCTCCCTGGTCTGGCAGCTGGTTGGCTGGGCGTGAGCAGAGCGAGAGTAAGGGCTGGAGCTGCTCAAACTCTCTTCATTTTCCATTTTAGAAAGTGTGGCAAAATGCTATATCTACTTTGGATTTTATCTTTTTAGATGCATTTGTTTTTACCTAAAATCTATATTTTGTTAAAGACAAATGTCATGGTAAGTGCCACATACATGAAGAAGAAACCATTAAGTCTCTGGGTTTAGTTGTGCCTATAAATAAACCTCTGGCTTAGCCACACAAAGCCCAGCTCTTGGGTGTCCAGAAGGTTACAGGACATTTCTTCAGCTGCCTGCAATGCTGGTGTGAGAGCTTGCTGTGGTGGGGGGTTTGGATGACCACAGACCACCAGCTAAGATTTCCAGAAACAGGAAGAGCACTGGAGCCCTGAATCAGTAAAGGAAATCTGTGCCAGCTGTTTCTGTGTGGGGGTGTGTGTGCAAAAATGCAGAAAGCAATTAAACTTTGACATTTTTCTCCGAGATTCCACGCATGAGGATTTCCTGTTAAATATCAAAATTAACTCCAATTAATTTGTTCCATTCTGTCCATCCATGTTGTCTTGCAGGTGTTGATAGAAAGCAATTTCACAACGATCACAGACCGCCAAAATACATTTACAGGGCTATTCCACTGGCTCCCATGATACCTTCTTCAGTGCCAATTACCCACCTTTGAAACACCCACCTGCATGTTACAGAAAGCCAAAACAAATGTATAAGGATAGTAATTTTCTATTCACGCCCTTTCTTTCTGCTGTTACTCATGTCAGGTTAGAATATCCCAGGAGCAGAAATGAGTTTGCAGGAGAAAGGATCAGAGATGTGGTGATTTTCCATGCTTGACTTTTCAGTTCCCCCATGCTGAAAGGTGAGCTGCTTTGGAAAGAAGAGTAACTCCTTCAAGGACCTGGGGAGGGGAGGAGGAGGGAAGGGCCTGGGAGCTGGGATGCTGCAGAGGACTCCTGTCACCTTGAGTGAATTTTGCTCTTTCTTCAGTGATACAGAGTGACATTTTGAGAAAGTTTTGAGAAAGCTAATTTTACAAAGATGGCTAAATTGAAGCACAGTGCTATAAGGAGGGTTCAAAGACACCGTTCTTGACCATATAAGCTTTAAATTATCTCTGATTTGAGGACTTAACATGATTGTATATAATAAAACTTAACAGTTTATTTCTTGCTGTAAGGCAAGGATTTTGTCAGGGTTGCTAAGGGATACTGTTCATTGTCTTTTTTATTTGCAGACTGAATCATAAATAGTTCTCCCTGGAAGCAACTTAATCCATGATTTTTCTTCGTAGATGATGGTGTTCTTAGCTCAGCTCTTGCTGTTGCTCAGTACTTCTGCTGCTACCCTAAGTTTAAGCAAGACAAAAGGAAAGATAAAGGCTATAAATTTTCCAGTAGAGCAAAATGCTGTAAAAACCCCCCACATTTAAAGCATGTTTTGAGAAAAAGAAAATCAAGAGGATTATTCATTATAGAGGAGATACAGTTGATCACTGTGGATTCTGAGCATGCCTGCTATTTTTAGCTGTAACATCCCTGATGAAAGCCTCAGATAGTACCACTGGGTTTACTCAAGGATCTGGTGTATTAAAGCAATCATAAGCTTCATCAGGGCTGTGAAAGCTGTGATGAGTCTAGAGGAGCAAGCTGTGATGTGCTACCCAAACAGCCACAAAAGGAGAAAGATTGTTTAGAACAGTACTTGGGCAAGTGGAAATATTTATTGTCTGCACTCTAGAGAGTAAATACTGTGATATATTCAATCCTCTAGCTGCTCACTCGAAGGATTTAAGAGTTTGACCTTGGTCACCTTGTAGGTGCATGTTGTGCCATGATAACGTATTGGAGAATAGAAGAACATTGTAGAGCATTCAAATACCTGCTAATATTTTGTCTGATGGCTGAAGCACATGAGTTCACAACAGCTGCTACCACTTCCAGTGCATTAATCTCCACTGTTAGCATTCTATCTGAGTCTGACAGCTTGGTGCCACCTGAAGCTCACCTCCATCCACTTCGTTGCAATCCCAAAATATCTGACTGCCCACAAGGCCTGTGGACTGGTATTGGGATTCCCTATCCCCTTCTGCTGGACCTCGAAGGGTCCACATGAACTGGAGAGGGCTCTGGGATTTTAGATCGGGAGTGAAACAGCAGGCATACAGAAGATGTTGTGGATAAGGGCTGGAAGGCAAACTGTAAAAGTTTTTGAAAATTATAACCAACCTAAAAAGAATAAAAGACTTAACTTGCCATCTTAAGCTAGAGATTGAAATGGACTTTGTTTGCCTGGAACACTTTATCTTTTTCCATTTCAAAATGAGGCAAAAATTTCTTTCAAAAAAAAAGGCTTTTTTGAAAATCCCAGAGATAGGATCTTTAGCAAGTGGAGACCGTTTCCCTAAGCTGGGGGTTGCATGCACACACTGGGGCTCAGCTCCCTGTGCAAATTATTATAGAGTCCCCTGGTTGGCTCTGCTTGTCTTGCCCAGCCTCTGCTGTGCCTCTGCTATGGCCTGAGGGTGTGCTGGGATTTGCTTCCATTTAGCAGGTGCTCTATGAGCAGAGCTGAGCCTGCAGGCCCCCTGAAAAAGGAGGGACAGGGGTCACATCTGATGAGCTGATGGACTGGGTTTTGGTGAAAGTGTCCTGTCACTGTTGAGCTTAAAACTGCCAAGAATTTGGTCTGTTTTCTCTGTGGCATCTAGACATTCAGTCACAGCGAGGTCTGTGATATGTGTGGGAAGGGCTCCTCCTGAGCCTGCGAGTGGGTTTTCTTTCAGATGGGATCCTAGTCCTGCTCATGAGGGGAGGCGAGGGAGAAGGGCAGGGGAAGCTTCGCTCTCTTGTTTGGTCCACACTAGTGTAGCATTACTCAGTATTTGCACAAAGTGCTTTTCCCAGATGAGGAAAAACATCTTTACTTTGAGGGTAGCAGAGTACTGGAACAGGTTGCCCAAAAAGCTTCTGGAGTCCCCTTCTCTGGAGATATTCCAGCCTGCCTGAANGCATTACTCAGTATTTGCACAAAGTGCTTTTCCCAGATGAGGAAAAACATCTTTACTTTGAGGGTAGCAGAGTACTGGAACAGGTTGCCCAAAAGGCTTCTGGAGTCCCCTTCTCTGGAGATATTCCAGCCTGCCTGAAAGTGATCCTGTGCAACCTGGTCTAGGGTACCCTGCTTGAGCAGAGAGGTTTGACTGAATGTCCCTTCCAACCCCAAGCATTATGTGACTCTGTGATTGAGTTTTTATTTATCAGGAAGCATGTTCTTGGGCTGGCTGTGCACCCCAGAGGGACTTGAATGAATTAATCAACACACTCTCTGTACCACTGATCAAATGCAGGATAGAGACAGAAGGCCACATGCTATCAATTTCCTGGCAGAGGGGTTCTATCCACCATCTTTCACTTATCCAATTTAATGCTCAAAACCACAAGCAAACTAGTTGAAAAATAGCATTACACATGCACACAAACCCCCTCTTTTTCTTCTTTCATTCTTTTCACACCAATTGAATAATAAGTACTAACCAATGTATTATCAGAGCCACACTGTTTGCATGGAGACTAATAAAAGCATAACTTTGTGTTTTGACAAACACAAGTACAACTTTTGAGTCTTTAATAATTACATTAGTCAAAGTCACTGATCACGACATGTGGCAGTGTTTTATTTAGAGAAAGCGAAACAGGTATTTGCATCACCAGAGTGGCTTCTAAGGCAACCAGTGTGAAGGTGGTTTTACCCTCCTTTCTCCCACTCCCTTCATGGGAAAAGCAATCAAAGAAAGCCAGACCCAAAGAGAGCAGTGTCCTGTACCCAGGTTCAATTCTTCATTCCATATTGGAGCAATATTATGTACAACCAATCATGTCCTCACACAATATTTGAAGATGTTTCGCGAAATTATTGCCCATAAAAATATTCTTTACCACCCTGCTGGACTGATGCAAGCCAAGTGACCAGGTGAGCAGCCCTGATCCCTTTCAGTGCAAAGTGAAGATGGGTTACTGAAAGCACCTTAGCAGGGGTTTCAGCTGCTCTGTTTTCCTCACGCTGAAATGACCTCAGCATGGTTGCACGGCCACTTAGTGTGTTGCAGCTGAAGGGTGGTACCTTCTGAAGCAGCTACTGCTTTTCCTCCTGTGAACATCCATTTATAGCCTGGGGTTATTGAGTTCTTGCAGTGGATCAAGTCCTGGTAGATGCTGTGCAGAGACAGAAATCTCTGCCTAAAAAGCTTTCTGTCTAAAGAAGAGGCAGTAGCTGGAGACAGACAGACTGACTAAGAGGAAAGGGAGAAATCAAGAAATAAGGAGACAATATTGGTCAGGATGGCGGCTAATAGTCTCAGCTTCTCAGCAGACTGACTGATGTCAAGCTGAGAACTTTGGCAAAAGGCCATCCTAGATCAGCAGGGAAGGAAGGCAGCAACTGGAAATAAAAAAGCAATATATAATAAATGGAGGGAAAGAAAGGAAAGTAGCTAGCAATCAATATAAATGAGAAGTTAATGAGGTGCAGGAAAATTATAAATGTATATAAAGGCACCAGAGAAAAAAAATCCATCCCTAAGAACATTATGAAGAGTTTTCAAAGAAAGGCTGCCAGAAAGAAGAGAAGAGCAACAACTGAGGTGGGCCAGTTTCCAGAAGGAGGTTTGAAGATGGATAGTTGTGGCCCAAAACAGACATAAATGTCCCATAAACAATGTTGTTCTAGTATCAGAAGGAGCAGGAAGATGCACCTGTATCTCACATGCTTGACAAATTTTCTGCTGTCTTAGGCTAAGCAGCATGCAGCCAGCTGATCAATTAAATTATCAAATGAGTAATTAAAATATCACAAAACTACCAAGAAATACTTATATCATGCAAAAGTGTTAATGGAGTAAACCAGTCGCCAAAGCAATCTTGTTTGCTTGTTAACCTGGGCCTACTCTAACAAACTGAGTGTCGTGGGTTACCAGCCCCCCTGGGCTGAAATGGTCAGGCCCAGGTATAGTTCCGGAGAAAAAGCCAATCAAAAGTTTTAGTAACGCCTCTGCTAATGGCCTATTTAAGAAAACGGAAGAGAAGGTGTGTGTCGCAGTAAGAATTCAGCCGCCATGTGAGGAGAGGGGCAGCAGCCCCCAAGTTGGGGGGCCAGGCCCTCTCCCCCGGCCTTGGGCCGGCGGCAGGTATGAAGTCTCTCCAGCCGGGATGTGTAACAGAAACAAACTCAAGAGAGAAAACTGCCCAGCTGAAACATGCTGCAAGGATTCCAGCTCCGGCAGAGAGCAGAGGACGACTTGAGATAACCAGCAGCTTCAAGGTCAGTTCTAGCAGGAGAAGAGTTGAGACGAGGGGGGAGAGGCCCCCCTTCTCTCCCTGCAGCTGGGGAAAAGAGACTGAAAGTT